>JAEAOA010002125.1:390000-455000 GCA_016746295.1 Potamilus streckersoni
GATTCAAACAGGAGGAGAAGATATAATCATAGTCCTAATAACATTTTTGCAAAAAATATGGCAGAAATAAATAAATGCCCACTAAATGGACTTTAATCCTTGGTCATCGTTATCCTCAAAAAAGGAAAAATATATAAGCTATGCCATAAGCTACAGATTATATTAGTTTGAATCAGTCACCCCATTTAAGTCATGCTTAATTATTTCTCAACAGACTCAAACCTCAAGCAGAGAAAATTATTGCTGAAGAGCAGGCATGCATTCGAGAAGGTTAGAGCACCACAGAACAATCTTCAATATCATACTCCTTAACGAAAACAAAAAATTAAGCATTCAAATAATTCTATTTTTAACGTCTTTATAAATTTCAAAATGTCCTTTGATATGGTATGGCAAAAAATTAAATAATGAAAATATTATGAAAAAAAACATAAATAAGTTCAAAATAAAAAAAATATTGTTGAAAACGTGTATGACAAAAAAAAAAAATTTGTTGTCTTCGTCAATGGCAGCAGAAAATAAAAAATTTTCTCAAACAACAGTTGGAAATCAAACAGGGATAATAAATAAATAAAAAAATTATTCTTCAACATTTTAAATGAAAAAAAATGGAAATGCCTTTCATGAAATTGGTTTAAAAAAACTTTCAGCAAAAAAAAAAAAGAACAAAACCAACCTTCGCTTTGCATAATAATATGAAAAAAAAAAAAATAAAAGATAAAAAGGAACAGGCTTACTTGGTTGAAATGCTTAATAAACAACCTATGCTAAAAACGGTATGATCAAAATTAGCAAAATAAAAAAAAAAAAAAAATTGATGACAAAAACACCAAAAAAATATAGTGCAAAATACAAACTCAGTGGAATAAGCTGGAAAGATAAAAAAAATAATTCAAGTACTTGGAATAAGTTATTAAAAATTATATTCCAAAAAATTGAAAAAAAATTCAGGATTTTTTTAAAAACAGCGCTAATAAAAAAAAAAAAAAAAGACTAATAAAAAATTGAAAGATACCAACATTTAATTTGGCTAAAAAATTAGGCTGATTTACTTGATTAAAATATCCGTCTTTCTGTACTGTAAAAACATGGACACCCACATCAGATCTAAAGAGAAGTTTATTCAATAAAAATTAAAAAATGAAATGCTATAATTTAAAAAAATCTCATATAAAAAAAAAAAATATAAAAAACGAATACGTCCACAACAAAATTTAATCGAGTCATTTGATCCTATGAAGACCTTTACCATGTAAAAAATAATATAATAAAAAAAAAAAAAAATAAGGTCATGTCTTAAAAATAAAATCTGGACTGGCAAAAAAGCCTTGCAAAAAACAGTACGAGGGCGCAGAAAAAGATGTAACAAAAAAGTTGGAAAAAAAAACAAATTAAAGAGTGGACAGGCATGGGATTTGGTGAATCTAATAGGACATTAGAAACAATAAAGAAAGAGAAAAAAAAAATAAAGTCTTATGTTTGTTAAATATATCAAGTATCTTAAACATGAACCAATAATATACGTATAAATAAACAAAATATATATATATATATAAATATATATATATAAAAAAATATATATATAATAAAAATAAAAAATTTTTATATATATATATAAAAAAAAAATAAAAAATATATTTAAAAAAAAATTTAATAAAAATGAAAAAAAAAAAAAATTCAATATTTTATTGTTGGGCTTAAAAATTTTTTCAAAAAAAACGGTTATTAAAATTTAAAAAAAGTTAAAATAATGGTTTTTTAAAAAAAAAAAAAAATTTTTACCGGAAAAAAAAAAAAAAAAAAAATACGAAAAACTGGCTATTTTCTCACATATTTAAATTCGCCGAATAAAACTTTTTTCAATTTTAAAAAAAAAAAAAATAAAAAAAAAATAAATTGAATCCGTTAAAAAAAAAAAAATAGACCAAAAATAAAATAAAAAAAAATTTTGTAATTTTTTTAAAAAAAAAAAATTTTATAAAATATTTTAAAATAAAAAAAAAAAAAAAAAAATTAAATCAAAATAAAAAAGAAAAATTCCAAAATTTTTTTTAAATTTTTTTAAATTAAAAAATAAAAAAAAAAAATAATAAAAAAAATATAAATTGAAATTAATTTAAAATTCTTATGATAAAAAAAAAAAAAATAAATAAAATTGAAAATTGCTTATGACGTCAAAAAAAAATAGGAAAAAATAAAAAATAAAAAAAAAAAATCCTTTTTAAATTGAATCAAAAAAAAATATATTTTGTTTAATAATATAAACTGATTTTCTTTGTCCCAGAGAATTTATTAAAATTACGCTTGTTTTTTGGCCTTGAAAAGAAAAAAAATAAAAAAAAATATAGATTAATTCAAAAATTTTTGCAATTTACTAAATTCAAAAAAAACACAAAAAATTCTGAGCTTAAATTTTTAACAATATACACTGTTTTAAAAATTTAATAAAAAGTTGGGTTGTTTTAAGCCCCTATTTTTTTTTTCATGTGTAGTCAAATCAGTGAATAACTACGTAATTTTTTTAAAAAAAAATAAAAAAAAATGAAAATAATAATTATCAAAAATAATAAAATATTGCATTATTTTAAAAAAAAAAATTTTACAAAAAAAATATTTTAAAAAAAAAAAAAAAAAAAAAGTTTAAAAATAAAAAAAAAAAAAAACCGAAAAATTTTCTTGGTAATAAAATATTATAAAAATTTAAAATAAACTAAAAATTTGAAATAAAAAAAAAAAAAAAAAAAACTTTACTATAAATTACATTTAAAAAAACTCTGTTTTTTAACTAAATTAAATTTAAAAACATAAATATTTAAAAAAAAAATCTAAAATAATAATTCAAGAAAAAAAATCCTTGTATAAAAAAATAATTTTAAAAATAAAAAATAAAAAAATATTTTTTTTTAAAAAAAATTATAAAAAATTGGAAATTAAGAAATTGTTCGTGTTAAAAATGGTATTCTTATGTAAAAATCCAAAATGAAAAAAATATAAAATTATAATTTTAATTTTTTTTACCAAAAATTTTTTAATAAAAAATTTAAATAAAAAAATCGACATTATAAAATTTTTAAAAAAAAAATTATTAAAAAAAACAATAAAAAAAATAAAAATCAAAATAATATTTAAAAAAATTATTTTAAGAAAAAATCATTAATTGTTTTAAAGATGTATAAAAAAGAAATATATATAATTACATTTTTATATATATAAAAAATAAAAATATATATATATATATATATATATATATATATATTTTATATATATATATAACAAATCATATGGCGAATAACATCCCTCTCAAGCGTACTGGATCCACCAAGGGATCACGTTGTCAGGGATTAATTAAAATAGATGCAATAAACTGACGACGAACAGTACGAAACTAGTAACTAACTAGCCTAAGCGCTTTCGACTCTTAATGAGTCTTTTTCAAAGGCAAATACAAAACATAGTTACGACAAAAAAATAAACACAAAAACGTTGTGTTTGTAAACCTCTACATTTCTATCTTCACATGTGCTAAAACTATAAATACAACCAGCTTGTATAGACTAGTTGCGGAAACTGAAAACGTTGTATAATTCCCTAAAAGTCTACAAGCCAAAGCGACATCTATTTTTACTTTGTGTACATATGTAACGCAGATTATATCCCGGATATTTGATTCTATACCGGTTATTCTTATAGTAAAAATTGAAGGATAATAAGAAGATTTAAAAAGTGTTAAATTCTACTAGTGCATAGTTTTCATTTTCTAGTCTTCTTGGTTTAGACCGCTTGGTTTCAATGTTCTAAGGCGGCGTATCCAGTATGATTCCTTTTCCTTCCTGGTTTCGGAACTCCAGCTGTGGTTGTTAGCAATAGCGATAAGTATTATATCACTGAAAGTGTGGCCAGGGGAGGAGAAGTGTTCTGCGACCGGGCTTCTGTACAGCTTTTTTGTCATCCAATCAGATCTATGAAGGTTTATCCTTATGTGTAGCTTTTCAGTTTCTCCCACGTACTGAAGGCCACAGATCTTACATGTGATGAGATAAATCACATTCTCTGTTTTGCACGTTTTGTTTGACCATGTATGTTTAGTTTTTCTTTAGTCACTGTGCTAGTGAATGTCTTGGTCTCTATCATATGTTGACAGGTTTTGCATCTTTTATCGCCACAGGGTCCAGATTGACTAGGTTGGTTTTGACTAGCGATTGTTGTTAGCTTGGCCCTGACTAGGATGTCCTTTAGGTTTTTTTGGTCTCCGGTAAGCTACTACAGGTTTGTTCGGAAGTATTAGGTTTAGTATGTCTGACGATTGCACGGTTGGCCAGTGGTTTGCGATGATTTTACCTACTTTGGGATTGTCTGGGTGATAGGTCAGAATAAATGGTATCCTATCAAACCTTTTCTTTCTGTCCATATCTGAGTAGGTCATCACGGTTTGTTTGTTTGGCCCTTTGGATTGCCTCCGCAATCAGGTCTTTGTCGTAGCCTCGGTAAATTAAATGTTTAGCCAGCTCTTCAGACCTTTCTAGGAATCTTTCATCGTCGGAGCAAATTCTGCGTATCCTCAGTGCCTGGCTATATGGAATGTTCTTAATGCAGTGTTTTGGATGACAGCTGGTTGGGAAAATACTGGTGTTTGTCGGGGTTTCAAGAAACTGTAAAACGAAACAATCTGGTTTAAACAAAAATATATAGAAATGAAGTGGCAGTATGGAAGAGAAAAGTCTGGATGACTTCATATCAAAGGCAAACAACTTCCATCCTTCAATAAAATTCACGGCAGAAATTTCCAACTCAAACCATGTTTTCCTGGACACAACAACCAGACTGGTGGAAAACAAATTACACACAGACATCTACTCGAAACCAACCGACAAACACCAGTATCTTCTCCCAACCAGCTGTCATCCAAAACACTGCATTAAGAACATTCCATATAGCCAGGCACTGAGGATACGCAGAATTTGCTCCGACGATGAAAGATTCCTAGAAAGGTCTGAAGAGCTGGCTAAACATTTAATTTACCGAGGCTACGACAAAGACCTGATTGCGGAGGCAATCCAAAGGGCCAAACAAACAAACCGTGATGACCTACTCAGATATGGACAGAAAGAAAAGGTTGATAGGATACCATTTATTCTGACCTATCACCCAGACAATCCCAAAGTAGGTAAAATCATCGCAAACCACTGGCCAACCGTGCAATCGTCAGACATACTAAACCTAATACTTCCGAACAAACCTGTAGTAGCTTACCGGAGACCAAAAAACCTAAAGGACATCCTAGTCAGGGCCAAGCTAACGCCAATCGCTAGTCAAAACCAACCTAGTCAATCTGGACCCTGTGGCGATAAAAGATGCAAAACCTGTCAACATATGATAGAGACCAAGACATTCACTAGCACAGTGACTAAAGAAAAACTAAACACATACATGGTCCAAACAAAACGTGCAAAACAGAGAATGTGATTTATCTCATCACATGTAAGATCTGTGGCCTTCAGTACGTGGGAGAAACTGAAAAGCTACACAAAAGGATAAACCTTCATAGATCTGATTGGATGACAAAAAAAGCTGTACAGAAGCCCGGTCGCAGAACACTTCTCCTCCCCTGGCCACACTTTCAGTGATATAATACTTATCGCTATTGCTAACAACCACAGCTGGAGTTCCGAAACCAGGAAGGAAAAGGAATCATACTGGATACGCCGCCTTAGAACATTGAAACCAAGCGGTCTAAACCAAGAAGACTAGAAAATGAAAAAATATGCACTAGTAGAATTTAACATTTTCTAAATCTTCTTATTATCCTTCAATTTTTACTATAAGAATAACCGGTATAGAATCAAATATCCGGGATATAATCTGCGTTACATATGTACACAAAGTAAAAATAGATGTCGCTTGGCTTGTAGACTTTTAGGGAATTATACAACGTTTTCAGTTTCCGCAACTAGTCTATACAAGCTGGTTGTATTTATAGTTTTAGCACATGTGAAGATAGAAATGTAGAGGTTTACAAACACAACGTTTTTGTGTTTTTTTGTTTGTCGTAACTATGTTTTGTATTTGCCTTTGAAAATTACATGCCGTAAAGTGTTGTTTGTAATTTATTTTAGCTGGAAGAATTTTCTTTATTGATTTTTTTTATATTAATAAACAAGAAAACCCTTGTGTTTCAGTTTTTAATATTATGTGGTTTTGATCATTTTGGAGTTACATAAGAATACAATTTATTAAACACGAACAATTTCTGCAGTCCAAGTTTTGATTAAACAAATATTAATTGATATAGAATGAAAATAATACAAGGAACCTGACTTTTCTTGAGCTTATTGCCTTTAGACAAGACTAAATATTAAACCTTCTGCATGAAGTTCAGTTAAAATCAGAGTATACCTATTAAACTGTAGATTATATAAGTTACTTCAGCACTAGTTTTATTTCAAAAATCCTGTAAACACTAAATGAAAATATTTGGCTATTACCAAGGTCATGTTCGGTCTACTTTTTCCTTGAGTTACAAACAAGCTTTTGTTTTACCTATTTCCAGTGTGAAAATTTGATTCTTTGATAGGGCTATTCTAGCTACTTGATAATTATTATTTTCTATTGCGCTGTTCAAGTTAGAAATTACGTAGCCTGTCACGTGAACTAACATGTAATCTAAAATCGGGGCTTAAAACAGCCAACTGGTTATATATTAATTTATTTTTTCGTATGTAAAAAAAAATTTTGGCTCAAGAAAAAATGTTCAATGATGTAAAGATTGCTTTAAATTTATATATTTTTTTATTATAATATTTTCTTTTTCAAATATATGCCAAAAAAACAAGCATAATTTTAATAAATGCTCTGGGACAAAGAAACTCAGTGAAATTATAAACAAAAATATTATAAAATGTGACTCAATCGAGGATCCATTGCCACCAGTACAATGACCTCATCTGACGTCATCGCCTTCCATATTGGAACTTCATCGAAATTTATAAAATTTGCCTGGGTTTTTTAGACCTGTTTAGAAATGATTTACTTTTTTTGTTATCTTATATATAAATTAAATTTTTGATTATATAAAAAAATCAAACCGTGTTCCTTTTTCTTTTTTTCCTACTGTTTTCTAGGGAAATAAATTATTTTTTGTTAAAATTTACAAAGCTTGTTGGGGCCCCGAGTGGCCGAGTGGTCTAAAGCGCTGTCCGTTACGGATCACAGCCATCTCACCTCTGTCTGCGTGAGTTCGAGTCTAGGATTCGGCGAATGTGGATATGTGAGAAATAATAATTTTTGCCAGTAGCTTCTCGTGGGTCGGTGGTTCTTTCCGGTGATTTTTTTTTTTAATTCCTCCAATTATAATGGCCGCCATGAATAGCCTACCGTGTGCTGAAAAAATGGCGTTAAGCCCAACAATAACAATAACGAAGCTTGTTGACTTCACTCTCTATTTTGTTACATTTGTACGAGCCTATACGTATATATATATATATATATATATATATATATATATATATATATATATATATATATATATATATATATATATATACGTATATTACAGGTCATGTCTTAAGATACTCTGTATATACGTAACACACATAAGACTTTACAACCAATTCTCTCTATCTTTCCCTGTTCTCTAATGCCCTGTTATATTCACCAAATCCCATGCCTGTCCACTCTTTAATGTTGTCTTTCCTCCACTTTTTTGTATACATCTTCTTCTGCGCCCTCGTACTGTGCATTGCAAGGCTGGTTTTGCCAGTCCAGAGTATCTGAAGACATGACCTTACCACTTAAGTTTGCGATTATTTTACAGTGGTAAAGAGGTCTTCATAGGATCAAATGACTCGATTAATCCTGTTGTGGACGTATTCGTTGGTTATATGGTCTATGTATGAGATCTCCAAGAGCTTGCGGTAGCATCTCATTTCGAAGTTTTGAATACTTCTCTGTAGATCTGATGTGGGTGTCCATGTTTCACATGTACAGAAAGACGGATATGACAATCAAGTACATCAGCCTTATTTTGGAGCCAAATGTAATGTTGGTATCTTTCAATATTAGTCTCAGCCTTGTTATTAGCGCTGTTGTCCGGAAAATCCTGAAACGTAGTTCTGGTTTGGAGCCCTCATCTGTGATAACTTATTCCAAGTACTTGAAGCTTAGTACTCTTTCCAGCTTATGTCCACTGAGTTGTATTTCTGCACTGGTGCCTTTGGTGTTTTTGTCATCAATTTGGTTCGTACGGTGCTAATCTTCATACCGTATGCTGCATAGGTTGTGTAGAAGCGCTCAACCAAGTAAGCCTGTTCCTTTCTATCTCCTGTTAAACCATTCATATCATATGCAAAGCGAAGGTTGGTGATTGTTCTTCCTCCGATGCTGACAGTGTTCTTGTGGTCATGAAAGGCATCCTCCATGATCCTTCAAGTAAAATGTTGAAGAATGTTAGTGAAAGTATACATCCCTGTCTGACTCCAACTGTTGTTTGAGAAAAACCTCCTCTGCTGCCATTGACGAAGACAACACTGGTGGCTTTGTCATACACGTGCTCAACAATATGCACCAGGATTGAACTTATGTTGTACTTCCTCATAATATCTTCATAAGGCTGGATGCCATACCATATCAAAGGACATTTTGAAATCAATAAAGACGTGGTATAGAATCAGTTGATGCTGAAAGGTTGTTTTCGTTAAGGAGTATGATATTGAAGATTGTTCTGTGGTGCTCTAACCTTCTCGAATGCATGCCTGCTCTTCAGCAATAATTTTCTCTGCTTGAGGTTTGAGTCTGTTGAGAAATAACTTCAAGCATGACTTTGCTTGGGGTGACTGATCAAACTAATATATCTGTAGCTTTGGCATAGCTGTAGGTTTCCTTTCTTGAGGAGCACGATGACCAAGGATTGAGTCCATGTAGTGGGCATTTCTTCTTTCTGCCATATCCTGTTGCAGGATGTTATTAGGACTATGATTATATCTTCTCCTCCTGTTTGAATCAGCTCGGGTGGTATGTTACTACCGCCCGACATTCATTTCTTTAGTGACCTAACTGCAATTTCTACTTCTTCACGAGGAATGGTGTTATCGTCTATTACTTCAGCCTGAGGGCATTTTAGTACTGCTGAATCTCCTTGGGTCTTATGATTGTACAATTCTGAGCAGTATTCTGTCCATCTTTTGTATTTTAGTCTCCTTGTACACAAAAAATGTATTTCTTGGGTGAATTGTCAATGACATCCTGCTTTTAGTTATAAAAGCTTCTTATTAGCAAATAATTCGTGTATACTATCAATAATGAAGCATGTTTCGTGGTATGACATTTTATTTACAAAGATAACATAAATACAATGTATTTGTAGGTCTTATATTGCTTGGTGGTGTTTGCGAATGAAATTATTCTCTAAAGAACATTTATAAATGATTGTTAGACATGACAAATGCCTTAATGTGTTGAATACAAAAGGTATTAAAGGTCGTATTTACTCAAACAATACGATTGGTACATCAGTTTAACTGTAATAACTATATTTTCTATGTATTAACATAACAAATCATTGGATAAGTCACTTTTTAATGTGACTCAATGGGGAATATATAATGTGATTCGAGGAATCTAAAGAAATATTATCATGAAATAATCCTCTGTAAAATAATAGGTGTATATTGAAATAATAATTCTTCGTCTTACATATATCAATTTGTATCCCCAGCCATTCAGTGGAACTTGCCTTTAAACAATGCCTAAAGATGTAAAGGTCAATTTCGTCCTTGCTTGAAAATGGTGGCATATATACGAAACAACTTGTCAACTTGTATTCATGTCATGTATTATAGTGTATTCAGGTTATTGATTATACTATATTCAGGTCATTTGTTATATTGTATTCAATTTATTTGTTATAGCTCATTTATTATACTGTAATCAGGTCATTTATTATATTGTATTCAGGTCATTTGTTAAAGGTCATTTATTATACTGTATTTAGGTCATTTGTTATAGTGTATTCAGGTCATTTGTTATTTTGTATTCAGGTCATTTATAATTATAGCGTCCTCAGGCCTTTTATTATAGTGTATTCATGATATTTATTATACTGTATGCATGTCATTTATTATACTGTGTTCAGGTCTTTTATTATACTATATTCGGGTCATTTATTATACTGTATACATGTCATTTATGTGTTCAGTTCTTTTATTATACTATATTCATGTCATTTATTATACTGTATTAAGGTTATTTATTATACTTTATCATGTCATTTATTATACTGTATTCAGGTTATTTATTATACTTTATCATATCATTTATTATACTTTATTCAGGTTATTTATTATACTGCATTCATGTCATTTATTATACTGCATTTAGGTTATGTATTATGCTGTATTCATGTCCGTTTTCATAGTGCATTCAAGGCATTTATTATAGTGTATTTAAATCATTCATTATACTGTATTCATGTTATTTATTATATAGTGTTCGGGTCATTAATTATTATCTTCAGTTCCTCTTTTATACTGTATTCACATTATTTATTATACTGTATTAAGATCATTTATTATACTGTATTCAGTTCATTTATTATTCTGTATTAAGATCATTTATTATACTGTATTCAGGTCATTTATTATACTGTATTCAGGTCAATTATGATACTGTATTCAATATCATTTATTAAAATGTATACAGGTCATTTATCATCATAGTGTATATCAGGTCATTCATTATATTGCATTCATGTCAATTATTATACTGTATTTTGATCATTTATTATATCGTAATGAGGTCATTTACTCTACTGTATTCAGGTCATTTATTATATTGTATTCAGGTTATTTATTATACTTTATCAATGTCATTTATTATACTTTATTCATGTCATTTATTATACAGTGTACAGACCATTAATTACTGTATTCAGTTTATTTATTATACTGTATTCATGTCATTTATTATACTGTATTCAGATCATTTATTATGCTGCATTCAGGTCATTTATTATACTGTATTCATGTAATTTATTATACTGTATGCATGCCAATTAATATACTGTATTCAGATCATTTATTTTGCTGCATTCAGGTCATTTATTATACTGTATTCATGTCATTTATTGTACTGAACTCAGGTTATATATTATACTTTATTCATGTCATTTATTATACTGTGTTCAGGTTATTTATTATACCTTATTCAGGTCATTTATTATACATTGTTCAGGCCATTAATTATACAGTATTCAGATTATTTATTATTCTGTATTAAGATCATTTATTATACTGTGTTAAGATCATTTATTATACTGTATTTACATCATTTATTATACTTTATTCATGTTATTTATTATATAGTGTTCAGGTCATTAATTATACTGTATTCAGTTCATTTATTATACTGTATTAAGATCATTTATTATACTGTATTCAGGTCTTTTAATTAATATACCTGTTAAATCAAAGTCATCATTTCAATGACTAATTAAATTCAAGAAAAGCAAAGGACCAAATTTGCAGGAAAATAATAATACACCTGGCAACAAATAATAAGAGTGTTTTTATTCCCATTGCACAACTGAGTGGGAGTATTACAAACTACTGTTTATAAAAAAGTAATCGAAAAGAATTGAATGTTTAAGTTAAGGTATACAAAAGCTGAACAAAATAAAATCTCTGCACAATACAGATGAACTGTGTCATTTATCAAATATGACTGTCCAATTAAAATGCAATTTAAATGCATCATTCATATCAAATTGATTAACCAAATCCATTAAAATGTACATATTACTACTACCACTATTACTACTGCTACTACTACTAATGATACTACTACTATCACTACTACTACTACCACTACTACTACTACTACTACTTCTACTACTACTACTACTACTAATAATAATAATAATAATAATAATAATAATAATAATAATGATAATGTACGCGAAGAACTTTCTATTGCAATAATGAAAATGGGTAAAGGAATAATCAGAGCGCAGACTGAAGCATAGATATTTAAATTTTGTATTTTCGTGACCAATTTGCATCAGCTTTCGAAAGAACGTATCAGCAACGACCATTGCGAATGGGTTGCAAGAGTACCAAGTGTTAGAAGCATTTAATAATAAAACTACTCGCGGCGCTTTTATGAAATTCATCAATGCGATCACGAAAGAAACATATACCAGTACGTAACTCTTTCTCAAAACAACAAGAACTAGTGAATAGTGAATGTGACTGTAAGATTTACTTGAACCTTGTGAACTTGAAGGGGTAAAAAAGAGCGACTGACCCAATCTGGAGTTTAACCAAACATACAATTTACAGCGTGTTTAAATGCACGGGTAGATCTGCAATCTACAAACTAGATTCAACTGCAACTCAAAGTGGATATGTACGAGATAGTTGCAAAAAATTCCTGAAGATACAAAAATGGCAATTGTTTAAATGTAATCATGTCATTATCCCCGAAACACCAAGTATAATAAATATTTTGTAAAGTATAATTATCTACTCCACAAAACAACTAAAATATTTCAGTTGTCTTAGATAAACTTAGGTCTTTGTATATCTCTGAGTAACATAAATCACGTCTGTCTTATTATGACGACGTCGAGAAATTATCCGAGCTAGATTGGATCTTTAGTCTAAAATCACATCGAAAGTACTGGATGGTGATTTACTGGCTTTTGTTTTCGTGTCGCAGAGAAGTCAATTATATCCAGATAATAAATAGAGTTTATATTACGTTCGATTCAGAGCTCCAACCAACACCGTTGGTAAGACCACTGGATTTACAACGATAATAACAAGAAAATAAAAGACGGGCGAGTGTGAAATGTGATACAAAAATATCAATTTATTTCCTCGTCACAAATAGCGAATAGTGATGATATCGCTGCTTAGTTATCTAAATTACCTGGAGTTTTATGGGCAAAATATCACAGTGAACAAAATTTATCTAGATATAAATATTGTGGTCCTGGAACTCGTTTCGATATCAAATTAGATAACCATGATCAACCAAAACCTGGCGAGTATCAAATAAATCCGATTGATCAAGCGTGTCACATTCAAGATGTGGCATATAAAAATGATTTTCTACAAGGGCACCTAGCAAATGCGAAGTTGATTCATGCGTTAAATTCAGTAAAAAATAAATCTCTGAGAGAGAAACTTGATTTGTTTCTAGTAAAATCTGCGAAAAAGGTAAGATAATACTTACATCTGTAATTAATCAACTGATTATTACAATGGAATCTGTTTAATTTTGCCCAAGAGGATATTGGTGAGATAAAGCAGCGATTAGTAAACTTGCTGAAGCAGTTAAAGTTTCACGTGATATTGCTGCAGCGTTGTTAGCACGACATGCAGTATGACAAATCAATCTACGTCCACCTAAAAATTTCAATTGCGCACATTCTGATGTCAACACTCCTAATCAAGCTCATCAAGTAAATATATTGCAATTACCACACTATGCCATCAATATTTGTAGACGCCAATACACATCCAAAACAGTAACTGAAGTTGCATCTGCGTTTGAACAAATTTATCAGGGAAGTGGTGTACGATGTCCAAAATTATTACAGGTTGATCCTGGCAAAGAATTTATTCGTGATAAAGAAGCACATTGTTAAAATCAGACAATTGTTGAACTATTTAATCGGACGCTTTCTGAGCAGTTTTCGAATATCAATATGCAAAAGAAATATCCGCTGACTTTAATCCCTAGGATAGATCTCGTGAATGAGTTGATAGGTTACCAAGCGTGGGAGCTGCATTGAATAAAGTAATTACTCGTGCAACATTTATGAAACCTTCTAATGCAATCACAAAAATATTTACCAATACATCGAATCGAAAGTTCTCAACCAATACCAGGTAATGGTACCGTAAGATATGTATATGAACCTGGCGAACTTGAGGGAGGCAGAATAAGAGCGACTGATCCTATAATGAGTGTAGCCATGCATAGAAATTCCATCGTGGTAAGGTCCATAGTAGACCTGCAATCTACAGAATGGATTCCACTGCTCCTCAGCGTGGATTGTTACGCGAACAATTTCAAATAATTTCTACGGAAACAATTTCCACCAAACTCACTTTTATAAGCTTTCAGCGCATCCAGTCGATTACATTCAAGACAGGTCAGCATTACATTTTTGCGTGTGTGAACAAGACTACTATTAATTCTGTCAACCATTGTCTTGGATTAAATCACTGCCACAACATTACTGCGTTACAACTTGCACAATGATTATTCTGTTGTTGTTTTAACATTATAATAAAGTTAGCATCTATATCATAGAAGCAAGAATTTCTTTCGTATCCTTGCTTATAGCTGGCAACATATTTTATTGATATTCACTTTATTAATGATTTCTTCTGTTCTTACAGAATCCATGATAGCCAATATCAGTTTATGTCTGCTGACTCGAAAAACTGCAAGATAAACTATATTTCATTTAACCTCTCAATACGATCATCGACGATCTAAATATTTGTATCAGTAATGGTTAGTTCCTGTGATGATTGAATCGTTATAATACGTATCCTAATCTCCACTGATTTATCCATGTTTAACGCGCTCTCGACAACGGCTAAAATATTATCATCATGCACAATGTTTTTAATCCACCACCAGGAATCTCAACATCATCATTTTTTGTCAAGTATCTGATGGGCGATAACATAATGGTACAAGAAGATTTGAAATTGTTTCTTTATCTAACATAAATAAGTGATGAAGTGTATACCGAACTATTTTTTCTACTTGCTACGCTCAAATCAACAGGTCTCCATAAAGTCTAGAAATCATAGAAGAGCCTTGAATTACTTTACGCATTATCTTTCACCGTAGTCTTATAAACTTTTCATATTCTTTCAGTTATTTACCAATATCTCTATGGTCATCAGTTATTTCTTCATAACAATCTACAAATTTTTTCAGCCACTCATGTAGAGATGATCCAGTAAAGGGTGGCGGATGACCATGATGAAGAAATATGTTTAATATCTCTAGCGACACCGTGCATATCTCGTCCCAGATAATAGTTTTAGGAATTAATTTTTCACCAATTATGGATTGAGTCCATTCATCTCCGCACCATCTGACGAAACTATTATATGCACATGATTTTACTCGTTATTTTATTTCTCAGGTGAATTTATGCGTCAGTGTCATTACAATCATATCAAAACAATTACTATGTTATTTCATTGCGCGTGTTGTTTTACCTGAACCAGCAGTCATTAAGATGAACATTATTATGTCTAGCCACAGAAGTATATACAGATGTTGCTGGTAACAATCTTGGTATTTAATTATTCATGATTATTATTCTTCGCAATTTCAACGTTGGCAGATTCAGAATAACTAAGTATATATTCATGTTTCATTCTCCATTCAAGCCACGATGCATGATTGTTAACACATAATTGTTTTAACGAATTCGAATATTTTTGTATATGAAAATGAATTTGTCGCGACTCTACGTAACGAATAAACCTGTTTATCATCGATAATAGATTTATCAAAATGTGAACTAGCAACGAAGATCTTAAGTGAGTAAACTGGAGCTACTCACCATCAGTATGGCTCACAATCTATCTAATATGGCTCTGTTTGACAAATAAGCATTGCTTCGACTCATAAATGTGTTTTTCTCCCTTGTATCAGCATTTATAAAACTGAGTTCAGCATTGTACATTATAAATCTTGGACACGCTCGTTTATGATCATGTTATCATCCTTGTGTAACTTTATCGATCATTTTTCTGCTGAGATCTTTTGCAAATTTCTGATCAATTTTGTCCTTGCATTTACATATATTATTTATAATTTTAACAATGTCATCTTCATGATTAAGAATATCTTCCCTAGTATCAATAATATCAAATATGTCAGGTTCTTGCAACCACATTTGTTTCTGCACGCGGTTTGGTAGAAATGTTTCACTTACCCGTAATGATATTACAATTTTAGCATCAATAATGTACTGCAATAGTACTATTAGAGCCCAACAGTTTTCTAAACAATGTCTTCCAAATCACGCATAAGCAATCGGATAGAAATCCGAGTATAACTCAAACGACTCTATACAGGCAATTCTGGTCCAGTTAAAATCTGGAAGGGTCCATTTATCGCAACTCTGATAATTTCGTGCGTACGATGTCCAACTCTCTTAAAATATTCATAACATTTTCCGTATCCAAGAAACCTTCCAGGATAACATGCTACCCTATCAACTGAGATAATATCGTTACAATCATATTTAGTATAACACAATCCACCATGTCCGTAATCGATACATCTTTTCTTGATATCTTCAGAAATCCTAATCGTGTCGGTTTCCATGAATTTACTCCTGAGCAGCGACTGATGGAACAGTAAACCAACTATTTAGTAATTGTTGACAGCATCAGAGTAATATTCACACCAAAAGCGTTGTGCAAGATTTTTCATTTCCTTATGGAAAGATTCTGTACGATAAATATCACCATTATCGTACAAACTGATCATGATGATTATATTCCAAACTTTGAAATAGCCAAGCATATAGTCCCTTTCTTTAACTGATATCACCGATAGCATCGAATACATGAATATTATAAAATGTAACCCTCCTATCTCGTAGATATATTGTTACTGCTCTAGCCCAAGCATGTGGTCATGATCAATAATATCTATCGAAGCTCCTCTAGATTCATATTTCAAATTGTACAAAATCTCTCCGGTTAACCTCTACACCGTTATTGGGAATTTTTATTTCTTTCCTAGCTTAGCAACGTCACTGAAAGACGCTCTGGTATCTGTAACTGTTTCTGCCCATGTATTTATTTTTACTTCGTAAATCTGTTAAACCGTTTGCCCGTATCGCAACTGTTAAGTGTTCTAAAAACCCGTTCAACTACACAAATTATCCTTGACAATTTCATATATTTAAGGTCCCCAACGTTAGGTTCATCATTTAATAGAATTAATGCGCACACAACCACAATCACATGATAAGCTCGTTCATAATACAATTTGCCAATACCAGTGAGAACTCCTGGTTTCGAATTGTCACCAAGTACAATATTATACCTTGACTTTTGGACAGATTAATCTTGTCTCGGATATTCCAAATATCATCGTCGGTCTTTAGAACAAATTGTATTAAAATAATATATATCCGAACATCAAAGTAGTCAAAAAGATCTCTTCCTCGTTTGTCATTCATTACATTGACACTACATGTCACCACACATAAGCCGCACCATCGTCGCGAAATTCCTTCTTGGCTTCACCGATTCGTTTAGTTATATCCTCAATCGTTAAAGCTAGATCTTACAATCGAGAAACTAAATGAATGTTTCGGCAATCTGTCAATATTAAATTTAGCAGCGGCAGGTTCAATTGTGGATAAATCCTGCATTATTAGAATTAAGACAAATACGTATTTAAATTGAATTTTGATCGTTTGCATATGATTCAAACAAATCAATGTCGCTGGCTTTAAATCGGACATACGTCTCCATGTAAGTAAACTTGAGTAAACAAATTCTGCGTCCACCATATGCAACGCGTTAGACATTAGAGTCAAGGACCAAAACAGTGTGCACGGTGTTGTGTTAGAGTCAGAGGAAAAACTCAAATGTGTATGCAATACGATGGTGACAATACAGAGTTTAAACGATATTACGATAAAAAGTAACACCTTAACTGAATCACCTATAAAACCCGAAGAAGATTATCTCGCCAGATTTTCAAAAATAATATTAGTATATAAATGGAGGGAAATGAATTTGTAAAGCATCCAGTCATCAAAAATTATGAAGCGTCTCGTGATGTCATAATCAGGAACTGCAGATTTAAAAAAACAGTCGGTTATTTGAGATTTATTACCAGTGGAAAAAAATATTATTTAACACATATATTCATTTTCGAATCTCATTTTGGAGTCATTTAAGATGGATGCGTCGTTGATCACATGAGTGGTGATAAGCTTAATAACTCGTTTACATCTTGCAAATTGTTACAAAAAGTCAACATTGCAAGTCAGGAAATTATGGTGGAGCAAGATATGCAAGGGCTGTTAATCTATAAGTACAGATACTGGGAAAGAAAATGTGTTTAAGTCAATTTATTTTGCTGATAAAAAATTTAACTTAGCATCACATTTGGTGAATTGCGTGAGAGAAAACGTTACCAAATCTGCGTTCTCGTTGAAATTTGGAGAAATTTTTTACATCATCAAGCGCGACAACTGAGTCAGGCATAAAACTTAGTAAATATTGTAGATGTGGAACTTATTCTATTGTAACCAACATAAACAATAAAAGTACACAAATCACATTTTCTGATTTCTCCAAACTTCGACTGTTAAAATATTCTATGAGATTTGATTATGTATCTGTAACATTGCAAATATAAATTATCTTTATAACGCTAGTATTTATATTATTTGTTGCTTTTTAATCAAAAATATTGTTTTTATGTGAGAAATGACAAAAACTCTTGTTTTTGTATAACAATTGGCCCAAATGTCACGAAAATCAGTCAGATTTGAAGCGCCAAGAGGGTCTAACCCCATGGGTTTTCTAATTGATTTTCATTTTTTTCGACAATTTCTTAAAAATGTAAAACCATTTCGTCAAATTGTTCGAATTTGTACTGTTTTTATCAAAATGTCTTAATTTTTCAGATTTTAGTAAGTCATTGTAAATTGTTTTAAAAAATAATTAAATTAATTAGAAAACACTTTGAAGTTTGATCCTACAAACGCTGAAAATTTTAAATAATTTCATTGTTTTATTAATAATACTGCTGTATATACTATACATGTTGCACATTATTTTATAACGTCTTGCGGACAAGTATTAATACATATAGTTATTTTTAGACATTAAGCCTGGCAAGTATGATTTTCTATAATCGGCGATTATATCCTTTACAACGGACGATCTAAGCAGTGCGCTATAGAGACTCTGCATTCAGACTTTTTTGTTTTATTCAGATTTATATAAAATTAAAAAAAAATTATTTCTCGGTTTATAAAGTTTCCAGAATTAGTAAATATAAATTACGTATTTATATAATAAGAGATGTATTATCATATAGTGTATGCGCAGTATTTGTAAACTTTTTATAATTTTTCTAAAAATTTGCACACACAAAAAGCTTGGTGATCTTTTGCTAATGCGTTTAGTTCCCGTACTCAAGATACGTGGTTCGAATCTTGCGACTGGCACATTGCCGGCAAAGTTATGACAAAATTCGTAATTTTGCAAATAAAATGCACTGTCTCACCATGTAAGCACAAGGTGAGTGCGATTTTGCACTCATAGGTGTTGTCCTGGTGGGAGTGTGTACGACATTTGTTGGACGTAAATAAGGCCAGCCAGGATCAGTTGGTGTTATGCATTTGTGCCATCTGTGTCGTCCATAAATAAATAGCTGTATGAGGTGAGGTTGTGACCTTGTGACTTCATTAAAGGGTACCAAACAAGGCAGGGGCTATTTAGAAAGAACTATCGCTAGACTAAAATAAACCTAATTTGGTTCCTGGCCACAATAAAGATCTTTAAAGAAAACCCTTTGAAGTTGTAAAGATTTGGTTGCGAATCTTTTGGTATTATCCTTGGGATAATGTCTTAACATAACTGAAAAGGCTTGTAAGTCACTCACAAGACCTTCATTTAACATAGACAGCTTTCTGAATTTCTAAAGTTTCCATTACGGATAATTTCTAAAGAGACTAATAGAACCTAATTAAGTTAATCTGATATAACTCATGGAATGGTAGATGAAATGTCACCCTGCTGTTTATTTATTTTTGTCTTTTAGTTTGGCATTAGATCATAGCAATATTTCTATATAAAACAAACATTTATTATATAATGAATTCTGAAAATATCAATGTTTTTATTTCTAATAATTGCAACATAACGGTATTATCTCCCATACAGATTTATACCTAGAAACTCATTCTGCAAATCAAGAATACGTCTATTTGGTCTGGTGGGGCTTTTTTCTCCATAATTCAATTACTCCCGGATAATATTCTTCAACAAGATCGTCTGTGTTCTTCATTTCAGCATTATTTGAATCTGGTAAAATAAATATTTGTAAGTCTTTTTTGTCATTTTGCAATAATTAAGAAATATATTTTTTCTGATATTAATCGACGTAATAATTTTTTTTAGTATTGTCGCAAGGTTAATAATATTCCGATTGGTAATATATCAAGCAAAGAAGATCTCATTTAACTGTTGTATTGTTTCGATTATCTGTTTCTTTACATTATTATCCTATTGTTGTGAAAATGAAATAATTTTACTTTTTAAATCATTAATATTGTATCGTATTCAGGCTTAAGACATCTAAAACTTCTTTCAAATTGTCTTCATCAACAATATCTCCGCGGGTCTGCGTCCTGGCTTCATGATAACATTAAATGCTGATCTAGTTATCATGGGTATCATTTTACCGTCAAAATCGGTAAAGTAATATATATTATCGTTTGGATCAAATTTAAATATATAAATCCATGGATGTTTTTCTCGATATTCTTGATCTTTGATAAATCTTTCTTCACTTGTTTTAAATTCTTCTAATATTGGTTCTGAAATGCCATTATAAACCGGTGCAACTTCAGGCTATCCTGACTGATCTGAATGACCTTTGATAAATATTTATAATATAATCATGAGAATTTATTTCAATCGTCGCTGATAATGTTGGTTCGTAGACAGTAATTGCTATTTTGGATACATGTCCTGTAATAAATTTAATTCTGCACTGGAACTAATCATTAGTCTGTTCTATTTGATAACTGCCCATTGAAATTCCAACAACTTGCATATCAGGAGCTCCATCAGATTTATTCTTATTCGCAAATACCATGTAATTATTTGCTGGTAATCAACCGCATGATTTTGACCTGATATTTTGCCAGCTATGATAACATCATAATTGTGCTAATGATTCTTCACTTGCTGAAATTGCAATTGGAAAGCTAACGCTTAATTTAGGATTTGTCAAACTTACTGATATCATAGTAGCTTTTGACGGCGTTGTATTAGTGACGATCTGTTGCAATATTTCGCGCGATTCTGACAAATAAAATCATCTATTGTCATTTTAATTGAACGGTAGTTCAACGCTCCACTGTATCACAAATGGCTTAATCATTAAACACTTCATTATAAATTTTCATTATTGTTGTAAACTCCTCATCAGATACTCTAACATCGGTCATGTGCGCCAAACAATATGATGATGGTTTAAAAAAGATGTTAATGTGTGTAATTTCATCATGTACTCGAGTAACTTATCATTTACGTATGAAGATATTTTTTTAGCGAAAATACTGAAAATAGCTGCACATGTTGCCGTAGAAATCACAATTGTTACAACTGCAGGCACTGTCATCGTTATTGTTAGTAATAATAATCCGGTTCCAGCAATAACAGCATAAATTGGGTAAACAATTATATTAATAACAACCATACGTCTGTGATATTTATTTACTTTCAATGTGATGTGATTATGATTTTTAACGTAACATTAACACTTTTTCAGTCATTTCTCTACGATGTCTGCAGTGTGGCAGTTTATAGTGATGTCTAGCACTGGGGCATCATGCCGCAGACATGTAGCATGATGTCCCACATAGACACATTATCCTGACACCAGGCCGACCAGTCCTAACACTAACCTCTTAACGCTGAGCGTCAAGCGTGGCAGCTGTTATTACCATTTTTGTAAGTCTTTAGTATGACTCGACCGAGGATCGATCCTACGACCTTCCGCATCCAAAGCGGACGCGCTAACCACTAGGCCACCGGAGCGGTTTCTTTCACTGTGTAATCTTCAATGATATTTTTAGTTGTCTGACATTTACACGCCTGATTGTATCTGTGACGTTGAACGTCAATACATGACGCAGTCATTTGGTTCATTATACTATCATCTAGGTAATTATATTGCAAACTTTCAGCTACGAATACTAGACACCACCAAAAAGACGCTCCGTTTATTTTTTATTATTTGCTACCAGCATATAAGTTTTTTCGGTATCTTTGTTTAATACGATAGACACAGTTCCAGAGAAATCGTCGGTCGAATGTTGCCATAAAAATGTGGTAAATATACTAAACTTTGCACTGGTAAACACGGACAGCCTATATATAGAGGTGACTTCTGCGGTGTGTTTATAGTGTCATTTTGCTGTGATCATGTTTCTGAACATGATGCAACACTATACATGATATTGTTATCTCGTCCGTGAGGAATTTTAAAAAGATTAGCTTTTAGAACGATATTAGGAATACAACTGAGAACACTATTTAATTTTTAGTTGATAGCTGATTTTAATATAAACCGTTGGTGTTGTTAAAAAACAACATTAATATACCTATTTAAATTTCTACGAAACTTCAAAAACTTTTGTATGTGACTTTACTATAATCAGTTCTAAATGAGTCAATTCCATCATCGATTGTTGCTAAGGAAGTTGTTATTGGAATTTCCTTATCATCATATATGTTTTCGGTGCTGCATCTGTATCTGCGATTGGGTTTCCAAGGTATTTAATTTTTTCCTGACATCGTAATGCCACCAGTAAATAAATCACCATCTCGCTTGACAAAATCATTAACTGACTTACCGGTATATCATATTTACCTTGATCAGCAAATGTAACGATATTATTAATAACCGCGTTGGGAAATCGTACAAGTACATCTGGCAGTTGTAGGTTGTTTGTTTTTAATCGTCCTTGTTTATCCTGAAAAACGACGACTTTATTTTGATCCACACTCGTGATGTTTAATAAATCATCGAATTCATTTCTGAACCAATCAAGAGCTGCTCATTTATACAAGTCAACTTTTTTATCAATAACGCGAGATCTTCAATATATATATATATATATATATATATATATATATTTATATATATATATATATATATATATATATAAGTATATAATTTAATAATTATTTAAATATATTTATATATATATATATATTTATATTTATATTTATATATTTATATATATATTTATATATATATATACATATACATACATATATATACATACATATATATATATATATATATATATATATATATATATATATATATATATATATATACATATATATATATATATATATATATATATATATATATATATATATATATATATACATATATATATATACATACACATATATATGTACACACATATATATATATATATATATATATATATATATATATATATATATATATATATATATATATATATATATATATATACCATTATGTTTTTAATATCTATTTAAAATAGACACCACAATTTTATGAGTTGGTTTTGTTGATTTTGATACAGCATCAAGTATAGCGAGTTGTTCTTGACCACATATTGGAGGATCAGTTAATTTTTGTGTTGGGAGCGCTGAAATCCAGATCTTGGAACGCAATGCGTTCTGACTTTGCATAGCAGTATTTGGTACAGCGCTAACATATTATAAAACTTCTTTTGGTGGTGCCAACTGATACGAATCGAAATGAATAATTCCATGTGGATCTATTGCATATGCAACCAAATGGGTATCTCGACCAGAGTTTTCATCAAGATCAATAATATCAGTTTCATGTTGCAACGGTAGTTAATAGATCACGCATAAAAACTCAACTGAATTTTTTATATTAATAATGTTTAAGCGGCATTAAGTAAATCAAAATCCGATAGTGAAAAAAAAATCAAACTCTCCCCCTTTTTAGACCTTTTTCATACCACGAATGTGGGGTCCCTGGAACTCAGACCTTTTCTTTTTTTTGAGGTTTTCATTCTTTGACCCGTTGCTTTCTTTAAAGCCATTCCAGCAGCAGTTCCAACAGCGCCTAACGCAGCTGCTTTTGCAACAGTTGGGGCTGCAGTAGCTCTTAATACTGGTATAGCTGCCAGAAGTGGAAATATACCACCCGTCTTAGCGATGTATTTAATGGCACTCACAGAAAGATTAGGTCGTTTCCCAGTCTTTGATTGCTTGGCTTCATTGAAGTGATTATACTGACGTTCTGATAACGATAGCTTATTTGGACCACATACAAATTGTTCTCGCTTTAGTGACATTTGTAACGCACAGTTATTGTTTGATGATGACTGTAGCTTTTTTATCTGACCAGGAGTGAGACTGACATTAAGATAATGATATAATATTGTACTATTATGAGCTATCTAATTATATGTTTTCTACTGGGTCATCAAAGACTCTCAATCGTCCACCAGCACCTTCAAGTATCATTCATTTATAGCTGAGAATAATTGTGATTGCTCTCTAATGAGCAATTACACGAGCTCAGAAAAGAATATCGACTATTGATTGTCTTGTTAGATCTAAATGTTCTGGTGAAAGATAATAAATCGGATATAAGTTTGCAAAATCTAACTGTGATATTTGTAAACCAGTATCAACATTTTCATCACGTCCCATGAACGACATAAGATGATAATATACAGGTGCTACTTGATTTCAATCGGAATTCAGTAATATATCCTCGGATGGTTCTTGATATAGTTTTATCCTTAACGAAACCTCAGAAACACCAAGATTGTCAAATATCATAATAATATGATTTTGATTGTCTACTCGTGCAGCATCTTGTAAAGCAATAAAGTGTAATGATGCAGAAACATCTTGCTGAGAAGCTATTTGTAATGTAAATAAACCATTGATATTACTTCGGTTAGCATTTTGGTCGTTGTCAATCATGACAACATTGATTTACCACCTTGACTCATAAAAGATAGCAGCCGGTCTTCCTTAGATATTGATGGAGTCATTATTGACATCAACAATGAAAGTTTTGTTAGTACTACTTTACCACCATTAACACAAGGGGTCGCCATATTGCATCACCATTGGCACCTGTTTGGAATAGCACAACTGCATATTTAGCTCCGAAAAAACCTTTCTGACATTTCTACAGAATGCAAAGATATGTGACAGTGGAATTGCACATGAAAACATTCCTCTATTACCTTTTAACATTGCCCGACGTGATCTAAATCCTAATTTGAAATTAGCATCTACATTACTAATTATACTTTGTACATTCACATCTGCGTTTCAAGCAATATTTCTTGGTCGTCTTATCTCATATTGTTGGTACTCTGGAGAATTAAAAGTATCTTTTACAAACATCATTGATGGACCACCTGATCTTGAATAATCATTGCTGCATCTTGCAAGACCCAGAATCATTGTGGCAACGTCAATGTCGATATTACAAATCTCAATCTCTCGTCCATCAATATTATATGCAGCACTTTTGAATAACGCCATAAAACCATTATATCGAAAACCAGCACTATCGTTAGTGGTGTATCCAGTATTATCATGTTTTTAAAATTTCGCCGTCTACTTCGATAAACGCCGCAGTAGGTAAAAAATATCTGCTTGTATCCATCACCAATAGCACCAATACCTTTTTCACGAACAACATCAATAGCCTTCATTCTCAGTTGGTTCGCAATCGGTATTGCTTTTGGGGCTATTCTTCTAAACAGACTTTGAACAACAACACCCAGTCCATCTCCTTAGGTCGTTTTTCATACTGGTAATTGAGAGTTCATTACCATGGTAGGTCCACGTTGAGTACTATGTGTGATCATCTTATCATAATAACTGTATATAATTACATATTCAATCACTGTGATAATCGTCGGCGATTTCATGAATAAGGGACCGATATGCAATAATATCCATAACACCACCTGTAAATAATCGTTTGCAAATATCAGCTGCTTCTTTAACGATTTATGATGAACCAGTTCGTATTCCTTCAATGATAATTTCTAGTCGCTCAATTTCAGCAATGACATTACTGGGACAAGTAACGAGGACACTTCTTAGACCACTTCCAGTAGCGCCGGGGGGGGGGGGCTTTTTATTCTTCCTCTGTTAATTTGACTAGTTGTCCTGGTGATTGCAATCGTTTCGTTGTTTCTTGACGTTATTGTTCTAGTTGGTGTAGCTCTTTCTGTAGTCGTTGTGACAGTTGTGGTGATGGTAATATAAGTTGTGGTGATGATTGTGGTGGTGCTGATTATAGTTTACTTTATTCAACCATTTATATATAGTTGTTTCTTGACGCGATTGCAGTTGTTGTTTGACTAAATCACGAACAGGTAAATATTTTTTAATTGCCTCTAGTCGCTCTCAAACTAATCTAGCTGAATGCGGTTTTCCAATATTTATTATTGATAATATTTATACTGGCTGTTTTATTTATAGCAACTGAGATGATGAGCGAGCAACGTTGAATGACAAGCGCGAAAATAAACATGCATAAAAACAAAGAGTCGGAGATATCGTAACGAGATAAGCTAACGGAATTAGAGAAAACTCAAGGTTAGAGGTTTTAGTTTCACGTTTTCGACTTTGAGATTTCATTTTCGTAGGAAGGGTTATATTTCATAAATGAGGTATCCTGCAAAGTTGTCTGTTACCCTCTCTGCTTGCTTAAAATTATTAAGTTTTTTAACAAAGATAAAAGCACCATAGAAGGTGTGACATCAAGATTGTTCTCATTGTTTGTGTCTTTTGATGAGAACAAATATAAAGAATTGCATTTTTAATTATCTCATAGTTGGGACAAAAAGTTCTCCTGGCACAAATTGGTCTGTTCACCCTCTCTGCTGCTCGGCAATATCTTCACTTATCTGAAACCTAGTTTCATGTCTACATAAACCATCAAAATAATGTAACATCTTTTTTTCCAGTACTTGTACACCAACAAAGAGGAATATTAATTCTAGTTCAGAAAGAAAATAACCACAACAACCACCCACCGAAATAATTCCTAGACAATTAGCTGAGAAGCACACATTGTATCAGGTAGAAAAAATATTGGACAATGCAGTTAAATTATATTCTTGCTCTGGAAGAAAGTACTAAATTATCATATCACCTTTTACCAGCTATGTTTGTTAGTCAATCAATTTGACCTTACAAGATATGATCTATAACATATATCGCCTCTTACAATTCTGTATTCGAGGCAAAATATTATAGATTATTAAACACTTTTCCTACAAGAAAAGAACAATTACCGATTTAAAAGTATTACACTCAGTTTTCATCCCAAATGCTGACAGCAACTTTTATCGTTCAACCTTAGTGTTACGTCCTTGTAGCTGAATTAATTCTGCATAAATCTTTTTATTTCATTTGTATCTTATTTTTATATCATTAAATGGTATTATTATTATTATTATTATTATTATTATTATTATTATTATTATTATTATTATTATTATTATTATTATTATTATGTTAGCATGGGTCTAATGTTTTGTTAGAACCATCGTGTTTACTTAAATCGTAAATGGGACTCGTGTAAGTAAAAGCGGTGTATAATAGTAAATTCGTTGAAAGTAAACATTCAGGAGTAGCTATGAAAGTCATTGGCTGATACTTGTTCAGGCTTTCCTAATGTCCAGATGTATTGGTTTATATGCTTGGTTATCTGTAAGAAGGTTCAGTCAGAGTCGTAGCCGATATCAACATCTCAGAGAGTTACATAGCTCTATTACCTTATAAAAGGTATCTAGAAGAAGTTGTATGTTCGTGTATCGATGTCGAACGACATGTGTTTTGTTAGTGGTGATAATTGTTTTCGTCTGCTTTCTTAATAATTATTTCCCCTGGAGAATAACACAACTGGTGGACAAAGACATGTTCTGAAATTCTTCTACCATGGAACGGAACAATACAAACTGATTCACTGTGAAAATTCTGGGATTGTCCTAGCCTTCGTCTGACGTCGTCATCCGCCATCTTGGACCGGAACTGAACTTTAGACTATGTCAATTTAGAACTATTCACAGGATTTATTTTCATATCTTTAGAACAATTTGGATCTATTTCGTAAATCGTAACTTTTGTTTGCTATTTACAATTTCTTAATGTGTTCTATAAAATAAATTAATTTTGTTAACATTTACAAACCTTGTTGTCTTCCTCTTTCTTTGTGTTACTATGAACGAGCCGATATGGAACACTTAGAAATGATGTGTTCGTAATTAAAACAATTATAACCTCTTAAGTCTATTGTCCAGTTGACACAAACTTACAATTTTAGAAACTGTTTTGAAAAATGTCCAGATCGTATGCTGATACCTTCACAAAACAAGCTAACAAGTAGAGATGTTTCGATGCTGTATTCATAGTGTCATCTATGCCACAAAAAAAAAGAAAATTCCTCATTTTCATTGGTTCACAGTTGTCATTCCTTTGGTTCAATCAAGCATCTTTTACTTTTCCAAAATGGTGGCAACGGATATACCTGTCTCGAATTGTGAATTATTTTATTACCTTGAACAATTTTGCAAACGAGAGAGAGAGAGAGAGAGAGAGAGAGAGAGAGAGAGAGAGAGAGAGAGAGAGAGAGAGAGAGAGAGAGAGAGAGAGAGAGAGAGAGAGAGAGAGAGAGAGATTTAACTAACAAAGCACATTGCGCCAAGCTATGTTGTATGAAATCATAATCTCGGTACTTGCAACTTTCCTATAGGAAGATTTATATGCAAATTCTGATACTGATGTGTTCAATTATTTGGTCTTCATAACTCAAAGAGACTTCCCCAAAAGAAATGCATAGCCGATTTTATTACAACTTGTCTACGAAATAATTTGAGGTAAGCGAGTCTGTATCTAATAATTTTATGTTGATCTAATCCTATTGTATGACGCGAACTAATGTTATTTATATTAAATATATTGGTTTTGTATTCTATAATCCAATAGAAATTACAGTAGAAACTGCCCAAGAAAAGGAACTATGATCAAAAAGATAGAGGCGGAGCGAACACACACACACACACACATACACAAACATACACACACGGCGTTGCCTTGATAGCCGGTCTGTGACCTATATGTATCAGACTGCAGACACACACAAAGTATATTTCGTAATAAAGACTGACCTAGATCTAATAACTTTGGTAAGAGTTTTGTATATGGCGATCAATATAAATCCATGCACTATACCAAAATGTAAGGTTCAAAGTTTTTCAATTCAGAATTCATAAAATTCGTGACTTTCTTTTGGAAAATTGTGCTTTGACAAATTTGCGTGCATCCTGACTGCAGCGTTACACAAGTCTACAACCAATATATGTTGCGTGTTTAATATCCATGGAGAAATCCTGTTTGCCGTGATAACATAGCGCTCGCGAATAATACAGCTTTATCACGAATTAATTGGATTCAGTGCTATGTTTTTGTACTCCTGACAAATGTTTTTCTATCTCTAGTAAATTTTCCATAACAAATTTTTAATTGTACACCATTGTGATTTCTGTATTGTATCTTTAATTGTCTATTTTTCTTGCGATATATTAATATAGGAGCTCTACGTATAGACAGACAATGAGATGGATGTTCACTGGCGTAAATTGTAATACATTAGTAAATAGTGGTACGCATTAAAACATCATTTGCACGAACTCTCATATATATTTTTCATTCTCTTATTAAAATGTTTCAATATATGTATAGCTACTCGTTGTCCACACAGAAGACTAATTATATTTAAATTATTCATAAGTATTTCTGGTAATACAAATTATAAATAGCTTTCATTCTTTCGAAATTAATATTTAAAAGAAAATTGATGTTTTGTATTCATTGGTGGAGTAGGTCAGTAAATGTAAAGTATACAATCTATATCGATTTTAAAAACTGTCAGTCGAAATTGTCAATAACATCACGTGTGTACTGTATCACCGATTGCAATCTACAACCACTTAATTGAAGCGTTCTTGGTAATAGCCCATTCACAGTAGAACTCTGGAGTACTTATTTGCAGATGAGCTAATTTATACACGTATGGATAAATAAATTTTAAATTCATTTACATGGGTTTTTCTAACAAAAAATACATGTAAAATTTATTTTATATGCAATGCTTCTATAATAAATAGAAAATTGGAATCATCATAGGATATGCAATATAAAGTCCCAACCATAGCAATAATATTGATGTTGCTGGTGATGACGAAAATGTTCTTGATACCGTCTTGCACACTAGTCTGAATTCAATACGCTAGTACATATCTAGACCTCTCTTACTTTCACAAAAAACAAAGATACCATTAAGTGGATAGACCGTAGCACACAATAATAATGCTCTAGCAAGAGATGAAGACGACTCCAATTTTTAAGAAAGCAAAATTACCCTCTCAAATTACCCTTTCTTATACTTTACTTTTAGAATAAAACGCATTAATTCGTAACATAAGATTTTGGACTTGAGCCTGATAATTAGGATTATTTTGGATTTTACCCAGGCAGCCATCGGCAAAATGATTTAATTTTTTGGCATCAGTGCACTGTTCAACATTGTCAGGCTTACAGCAGAGTCAGCTACACAATGGACTTTGTTACGATTCTTAGTATTAAAATATGTAACAGAAGGTAAGCGAAAACAGCAATTTAAATAAAATCAATATGCATTTTGTTTTCCAGCAATACAAACTAAAGATAGAACGACACTTACAATATTGTGAATTAAATTCAAAGTGATCAACATTTTTATCCCTAGGCCAGAAATAAACAATTTTCTGATTTCCAACAATTTTGAATGTCCTGATATAACGCAATAATGCAACCAATAAAATACATAATGTCTTTGAATTAGTTCACAAAAATCCAAAGTAATCTACCAGTATTAATCCTAAAGTAATCGAGATTTTTAGCAGTTTCAACAGCACAACTGCAAACTGATCAAAATGGTTTCCACGGATTGGACAAAAGAGCAAGATTGAATTAATGTTTATTAAATTCGTAAAAGCACATTTTCACTTGACCTAAAACTTAATAAAGTGTGGAGCACTTCAACGGAATAGCTTAGTCTAACTAATCAAGACTGGTCATGACCTCAGGCTACGTAACTTTCTGTTAATAATTTACACTCATGGACAAATGTTAGCTATGTAAACCACATGCTGACAATTTGCAGCAATTGTCAAACTTTTAGCACAGAATTACATTAAAAAAAACAACACTGTAGACCTAAATTCTTCTTTTAGACTGATCTCTCTGCACTCTCGTACATTTACACGCAGTCTCCCAAAGGCCACACTTGCTGTAAGAATTCTAGCCTTGGTTTCTGTGGACCGCGCGGGGTAGTGTCTTGCCGAGATTGGTAAACATTTCTACTGCCATGAAAGTTTTGTCATCGATTATGATGTGTAAACCTTTCCTATTGCAGGATGGTGTATCACCAGTCTTCCTGGTATTAATTTTGAGACCAAACCTGACACAAGCTGAAGGGAAATGGTTCTACTGGGTTACGTGTCAAACTCGATCTGATATTCAGAGAAGAAGGAACAATTACAGAAGTAACTGAGTCTTTACATGTGGTTTCCTCAGTTTGGAAAGCTAGCAGCAAAGAGGCTGAACTCTACTAGTTTGTAGAGACCTTATTTTTGAAAAATAAAAGTACCTACGAAGGTTGAAAATCTCGAGGTCAAATAACATTAAACCAAAGCCTCTAACCGACCGAGATTGCCCTAACTGGGTTAGCTCAGTTTTTTGTTATCCAGTTGACGTATTTGTTTCAGATTTTTATGCGATTTGGTTTACTTGTCAGGTCACACGCGTTGGTCGTTCAGCCTCTCTGCTGCTATGTTTTTTATCCAAAAATTGTATCAAGTCCGTCACGATATATTGACCTCGGATCATGTTAATGTTCTGTTACAAAACCAAAGGGGCAGCTTATGCTTTTGAAAAGAAATTTTTTAATTTTTTCATATCCATGTCTTCAGAACACCAAGTAAAATAACTATTTTGCAGCGTATGATTTATCAACTCCGTTGAACACAACTAAAATGTTACAGTAATCCCTGATCACTTTTGGAATTTGTGTATAACGCTGTGCAGCATAAATCAACTCTGTATTTTTACACTTGCATCTGGAAAATATCCGCACTGGATTGGCCTGTTTGTCCAGCATGACATCATCGAATACCAAGAGGTTATTAATACTTCCATCCAGATCATCTACATATGGCGCGTCTTCAATATCAGCAATAAAATCGATAACTTCACTGTCTTCATTTATCATTTTTGTATTTTCATTAAAATCTTCAAGTATTTTGTAACATCGTTGGTCATCTACAGGTGGCGCTATTAAATACAATTTATTCCACTTCAGACATCTCATTATCAGATTAAGCAGTAATTGCGTCTTCCCACTTCCAGACCGACCTATTATAATCATTCTGATAGAATTTGGTAACGCTGGATGGTGCTTCACTGGCTCTTGTTTTCGTGTCGCTGAAAAGTAAATTATATCCATATAATAATGAAATGAGTTTATATTGTGTTTCTATGTAGAGAATTGTCCCCTACCGTTGGATTGGCAACGATAACAACAAACAATATGAGACGCGCACTTACCAGCAAGTGTGCAAAATGTGTTACAAAAATACAATTTCATTTCCGAGTCGCAAATAATGCGTGGTGGCGATATAGTCGCTTCATTAGGAAAATTGCTAGGAGCTCTATGGGTTAAATAAACCAGCGATAAACACTTTCAGAGATATAATTATTGTGGTCCTGGTGGAACTCGTCTCGATATCAGACTCGATAACCGAGATCAGCCAAAACCTGGAGAGATTCCAGTAAAAAAGATTGATCAAGCGTGTCACATTCATGCTGTAGCATATAAAATTCCAGATTTGCTAAAGCGGCAATTCGCAGATGTAAAGTTGATTCATGCGTTAAATTATATACATAATAAATCTCTCAGAAAAAAAAACTCGCTAGCGTCCTAGTAAAATCTGCTATTAAAGGCAAAATACTATATGGGGCTTGTAATTAATCAACTGAATATTATAATGGAATATGTTTATTATTCCCTGAGAGGATGGAGAGGTAATGCAACGATTAGAAAACTTGCTGCTTCACAGAAGCTTCACGTGATATTGCAGCGTGGTTAGCAAGACAGGCAATATTGCAAATCTTTCTAAATCCACCTAAAACATTCAACACGCACATTTCGATGTCAGCATTCCTAATGAAGTTCATCAAGCGGATATGCTGTTTTTAAAATCGGAAGACGTCAACACACATACATATACGCGTTTACTGTGAGTGACGTTGCGAGTAGATGTAAAGAGGCGGAGCCGCTATCAACAAACAACAGCATCTGAAGTTTCATCTGCGTTTGAAAGAATTATCAGCAAGAATCCGGACCTCATGATGCTCTACGACGGCCAAAACAATTACAGGCTGATCCTGGTAACGAATTTCTTGGCAAGTAGCGTCCTTGACGAGCAAGCACAACGTTAAAATTAGACAAGGACACACGGAAATTCATCGTGATCAATCATTAAACGATTTAATCGAACACGTGCTGAACGGTTGTTCGGGTGTCAATATGCGAGGGAAATATCCACTGATACATGATTTCGTGAATGGTTTGCGAGGTTACTAAGTGCGATAGATGCGCTGAATAAAGAAATTACTCGTGCACTTTCGATGACACCGTCTAATGCGATCACAAAAATATATGCCGATAAAACGTGAATGTTCTTCACAGCCAGTACTGGCCAATGTTACAGTTAGATATTTATATGAACCTTACGAATTTGAAGGTGGTAGAAAAAGAGCAACTAATCCTATTTGAAGTGTTACCACATACAAAATTTCAAGCGTGGTAAGGTCCACAGGCAGACCTGCAGTCTACAGATTCGATTAAACTGCTCATCAGTGTGGATTTGTACGCGAACAATTACAAATAATTTCAGCGAGTACGCAATTACCACCGAGCAAACTTTTATAAACATGCAACCTCTGACGTCTATTACACTCAACACAGGTCAGCATCACATTTTCGCATGTGCGACCAAGACTACTATAAATTCTATTAACGATAAATTGTCTTGGGTTATTGCTCGAATACTGCCATAACATTATTGCTTTGCAATTTACGCAGTGGTTATTTTGACGCTGTTTAGCATCATAATAAATTCATCATCTATACCAAAATCGCGATTATGTTTTATTTGTCACATTGCTTATAGTATGCTACTTTTGTATCAACTTTGTAAGTGATATATTCCGTTATTACGCAATCCATGAGATAATCTTCTAACTTGAGACACTGTACGATAACCTAAATTTGACCACTCAATACGATCATCGTTGATCCAAATGCTAGTATCAGCGATAGTTAATTCCTGAGACGAGTGAATCGTTAAAGCGTATCCTAATATCCATGGCGTTTTATCTATGTTTAACTCTCTCTCAGCAACATCAACATCGACTAAAACAATATAATTTAACACAAGATTTTGTATTCGGACACCATCAGTATCTAAACCAGGAAAGTATCTCAACATCAACATGTTGATGTCTAGTATCTGCTGGGCGATAACACGGCGGCACAGGTAGCGTTTGAAATTTGTCCTTATGTAACGTAAATAATTACTTTTGTAGTTCATCACGAACTATTTTCTACTCGCAACTATCAAATCAGCAGGTTTCCATAGGATCCGCAAATCATTCATGGAAGTTTCCAGAATAACTTTACGCATTTGTTCAACCTGTATTTTATCTGGTTGTAGTCCTATTAACATTTGAAACTCTTTCAACGATTTATCAATAGATCTATGGTCATCAAATATTTTTTCGCAATAATCTACAAATGTTTTCAACCACGCATGTGGACACGATCCATTAAAGGTTGGCGGTTGACTATGATCGCCACACGTAATCACAGAAGTATTCTTTAGTAACAGTCAATCAAGAAATATGTTTAATAACTATAGCGACACTGTACATATCTCGTCCCAGAAAAAAAAATTTAGGAATATATTTTGCACCCATCCGCATCATCAGAAGAAACTATTTTATGTACATGATTTTACTTCTCGTTCTTTTGTTTCCCTGGCGAGTTTGTGCGTCAGTGTTAAGACAATCATATCTGAACTATTGCTAAATAAGTTAATCGAGCGTGCTGTTGTACCTGAACCTCCACATTCATTAAGATAAACAGACTTATACCTAGCTACAGATCATACACGGATGGTGGATATGATTTTGATACTTGATTATTGTTGTAGTATGTCTCCGCACTTTTAACGTCAGTAGATTCAGAATAACTAGTATATTTTAATGCTTTATCCTCTACGCCCACCCCCTCAGTCGCCATTTCCGCGTAGCGGTTTTAACAAATCCGCGTGTTTCTTGCTTATATAAAATGAATCTGTCGCGACTCTGACTTTGTAACGAGGAAATATGTTTATCATAGATAAAAGATTTATCGAAACGTACGCTAGCATCAAAAATCTTAAATGACTCGCCATCAGCATAGCTCACAATGGTACCTAATTTTGTTTCGTCTGATAAATAATCATTACATGGGTTTATAAATGTGCTTTTTTCCGTTGTATCAGCGATTATAAAATCTAGTTTAGCATCGTCCATAAACAGTCTTGTACACATTCGTTTATGATCATGTGATCCTTCTTGTGTAAATTTACCGATTAGTTTTCTGTCGAGATCGTTTGCAAGTTTCTCCTCGGATATAGCAAGATCAGGATTAGCATCAAATACATCAGGTTCTGGCAACCAAACTTGTTTCTGCACTCGGTATGATCTACTTGCAGATACTTTTAACAATATTAAAACTACAGCAACAAGCTTATACCGCAATACAAGCATCTCAACATTTTTTGAAAAATGTCTTCCAGACAACGTATAAACAATCGGATGAAGATCCGATTGTAACACAAACGATTCTATGCGGAGAAATCCGGTTAAATTAAAATTTCTTAAGTGTCCATTTATCGCAACCATGGTCTTGTCATGTGTAGGATGTCCAAATCTCTGAAAATATTCAGAACAATCTCCATATCCTAGAAAACATCCAGGATAACACGCTACCATATGAACCAAGATGACGTCATTGTAATCATATATACTATTCATTAATCCACCGTGTCCATATTCTATACCATTTTCTTGACATCTTCAAGAAATTCCGATCGTGTATGTTTCCATGAGTTTTCTCCTGAGTGAAATGGGCATCAACGGATGGCACGGTAAAACAATTATTCAGTAATTACCTAACCTTGTCATAATCAGAGGTATATGTCAGTGCAAGGTGTTCCGTTTTTTCAAGAAGAAATTCTGTACGATAAATATCGCCGTTAGACCGTAAAACTGATCATGATAATCATGTTCCGAACTACGAAACAGCCAAACAGAAACAAGGTCATTTTACTGATATCAACAATAGTATGTAATACATCACCGCAGTAAAAAATTTAAACATTCTGTCTCATGGAAATACAGTTACAGCATTAATCCAAGCAAGTGTATTATGATCAATGATTGTTATGGGGTTTCCATTTTTTTTATACATTTTGGTTTGTACACAATCTCTTCGGTTAGTGTTTTTACTGTTACTTGAAATCTTAGTAACTTTTCTAGCTCAGCTACATCGCTGATAGACGCTCCAATATCTTTAACTTTTTCAGCACATGTCTTCATTTATTTACGCCGTAAATCCGTTAAACCGTTTCCCCGTAATGCGATTGTAAAGTGTTATATGACGCGCTCAGATATACAATTTATCCTTGACAATTTCATAAGTTTGAGATGCCAACGTTAGGTTTATCATTTAACGGATATAGCGCGTACACAACAGCAGTTACTGGATCATATCGCTCATAATACGGTTTGTCTATTCCATTCAGTATTCCGTGTTTGGAATTTTCACCAAGGACAATATTATTTCCTGACGTTTGCACGGATTCGCGATTTTCTCGGATGATCCAAATATCATAGTCGGTCTTTACAATAATTTTGAATAAAATAATATATTTCCGAACATCAAGGTAGTCAATAATCTATCTTCCTCGTTTGTCACTCATCACATATACGGTATTTCCAATCCTGAATGTGTACCTCACATGAGTCGCACCATCGTCGCGAAATTCTTTCTTTGCTTCACTGATACGTTTAGTTATATCCGTATTCGTTAAAGCTAGATCTTGCATCAAGAAACTAAATTTATGTTTCGGTAGTCGGTCAAATCTAGCAGCTGCAGGATTAATTGCGTATAATTTCTGCATATATACGTCTCAGTGTAACGAAAATTGCGTAAACGAGTTCTGCAGTTATCATATGCAATTCGTTAGACACGGGAGTCTGGGACAAAAACAGTGTCTGCGGTTTGGTGTTGCAGTCAGAGGAAAGACTCACCTGTATGGTGGTAAAAGAAAATACAGAGATGAAATGATATTATGATTTTAAAAAATATTACACTTAATCTATTATAAAATGAAGAAGATTATCTAACTAGATTTTCAAAACTGATTTTAAAAAATAGTATTTAGTAAATAAATGGAGCAAAATGAGTTTGTGTCACGTCCAATCATCACTAATTATGATATCATCGGAAATTGCAGACTGAAAAAAACAGTCGATAGTGTTAACAATAATGGTTATTTTGCGTTTACTATCAAAGGAAATAATTTTATTTTGGACTAATAAAGATGGGTATATAGTTGATCACATCAGTAGCAATAAACTTGACAATTCACTTTATAACCTACGAATCATCACGCAAAGTGAAAACTTTAAGTTTGAAAAAGCAGGTTGCGCACGATATGCTGCAAAAGCTTTTTAAATCTATAAGTACAGAGTCTTAAGAAAAAATGTTAACGTCAATTTATTATGCAAGTAATTGCTTTAAATTGCAACTCCTCAGTGAAACGCTATGCAGATGGCGTTATTAGATCTACTTTTTCTTTAAAATTTGCACGGAATTTTATATTCCAGTACCTTCTTATGGCATTAGATGATCAAGCGAGAAAATTTAGGCAAACATAAAACTTAGCATCGCATTTATCGCGCTTATGTTAGGAACCCACAAGCAATAGTACATGGTATTATTTAGTTTATAAGATCTTTTGCTATCGTCATATTATTCAGAAAATATTATAGATCTGATAAACCATTAGACGCCATCGTCCAGAAGTACACATTTTCATATGCATATGCATATAATGATATCTCACTTCCGGACGCGGTAATATTATCTAAGGATATCGCATGGTAATGATATCTAAATTACAGATAAAACATACTACCATGCTGACGTTTCACGTATGGGGTGTTAACATTTGGTTAAATAATCATTAATAATAGTATCAGATTGACAAATTACCAATGGAGAATGTGAGATAATCATTATAAATTATATGAAAAGTTGCACTTTCCGCAAACACAGATATGGTATCAGATTGATATGGAGAAAATTCAACTTTTTATTGTATTTATATGAAAATCGCACATTCCTAAAAACAGATACAGGCACAGGTAATAAAGATATGTTTGTACACATATGCACAGAAAACCCATTGAGTCTGTAAAATTTGGGTTTCTGATAATTAGGTATTCTCTCGGGGGAAAATGTCTAAACAAAAATTCGGAACCTCATTAGATTTGTCTGATATAACTCGTGTAAGGTAGATCGAATGTCACCCCGCGCTGCTTATTTTTGTTTATTTTTATATTAAACATACAGTTATTATAAAATGAGTTTGAAAATGTCAATCTTATTGATTATGTGATTAAAAATTACAACATAACGGTATAAATGTATCTGACAATCTTAATGCTGAAAACATTCTAAGTGATTTGACTCATTATTTTTCAGGGAGAGTCAAGTATCATACTAGTTGAATATTTTTTTTGTTGATTCGAATTGTGACATAAAACGCACTATGATCTCTCATAGATTTATACTTATAGTTCAATTTCTTGTGTCTAAGATGCGTCCGCTCTTGTCTGTAGGTTTAAAGTGTATTCTTGATAATAACGGATTATGTATACGCAGGTACACGGGGTTTATTCGCTCTGATACATTTTACCACCCGGGTGGATCCCACAGGGAAAATGTTTATGTACCCTTGCTGGGCCTGGCTAGATTTAAAAGGTCTCTCTGAAATCTACCGTCTATAACATCGTTATATTTACAATGCGCGGCAGTTAGTGACGTCCGGTACCATGTGGGTTATTATCTTGTTTTAGAAAAGCCGGTGGTGGCGCAATTTTTTAATGAATTACACACTCTTTTAAAGTGTTCATCAATAAGATCATTAACTGATTTCTTTAGTTCTACAGAGTTAAATCTGTGAATTATAAATATTGGACGTTTATATCGTTTAATTCCAAAATGTTTAAGAAATATTGTTTTAAATAAATGATCGGATACAGCAGTCTGAGCTATATCGTCTTCATTAACTATATAACCTGTAATATATACCAGTTAATCTTTTTTTTTCTTTGATAACAAAAAAAAATCGTTCATGAATTCTAGGTCTGAAGCAACTTGATTCAAATGCTGTATTGTTTCAATTTTCTGATTTTTAAATCATCGTTGTAAGTAACATTAATGTTTGAAAATAAAATGTGCAGGTTATGAAATACACGTTCATTTTCTGATTTAATTATATTAGCATATGAATTTATTTCATCAGTATCAAGTGCTCTAATTTACCTTTCTTGCCATCTTTTTTTTAAAAAAAATATTCTTCTACTCTATATAATGTATAACTTTATAATCAACAATATATCGTTGCCATCGATAAACCTCCTTTATCTTTCGATATTCTGGAATATTTATAACACTTTTTATCCGTAATAAAGTCGGGTCGTTATGGTTCTGGTGCTCCTTGATAAGCTGTTGCAACTTCAGACCATCATAACACTGATCTCATCGAACTTTGACAAATATCTACGAGGTAATCAGGAGAATTTAATCACATAAAATTTTAATCAATATTTTATACATCTTACCATATATGAGGTAAAGTGTTGTAACCTACTGCATTCCCCTATAGCCACCCAATTATATACAGCATTTAAAACAAAAAGTATATCTCACAAATTGGAAACTGTACCACCTCAATATCCTTCTAGTCTTCAAATTCCCATATTTTCACTCCATAATATAATACTGGTTTAATCATTGAGTCAAACATTTTTAACAAATCTCTGACACGAAATTGCCAGAACCGCTTTTGAAAATAAAATATTCATGTCACAGATTTTTCTGGCTTTTGTAGCTAACATTTGTTTAGGCATAGATCATTTGAACATCTGTGTAAAAATAATCCCATATATTTATAATAAGGCACTAAATTTGCTCGCACTTCATTAAAATGCAATGTTTCCGTTCTCTTTACATACCACCCCTTTATAAATAGCATAATTATTTCCAGTTCAATCAGAAACGTTTCATTATTAATATATATATATATATATATATATATATATATATATATATATATATATATATATATATATATATATATATATATATATATATATATATGTATATATATATATATATATATATATATATATATATATATATATATATATATATATATATATATGTATATATATATATATATATATATATATATATATATATATATATATATATATATATAATGATAGAGAGAGAGATCTAACTTTATCAGTCTGGAGCGATAAGTATGCCTTTGCTACATTTGCTTCTTAACTCTTAGATCAAATCATTTATATACAAATTAAATAAAATTGGGCTTAGCACTTAGAAAAATTGGCCTTAGAAAGAGAAGCTGATAAAGAAATTTTGGCATTACAAAAGGAATCCGAGGGAAAAATGTAGAATGAGTAAAGCGGACAAGACTAGAGATTAGAAGAGGAATAAACTAATAGATTATGATAGACAATCAGGGTTATAACTGTTAGAAAGCAACAGGTTCTGTCTAGCAAAATAAAGAACATCTGTTACCACCTTTTGACGATAAGAAAGATAACATGGATAATTATATATATATATATATATATATATATATATATATATATATATATATATATATATATATATATATATATATATATATATATATATATATCAGTATGCACTATGTGCCAAGAATCAGAAATATAGATGATCGGCTCTACATTTCGGTACTTTGTTCAAATGTAAAATCGCAACTCCAAAAAGACGGTGTCTTTTATTACAATACTCCGAATGAAGCACTTTTGAAACGGTAATAGATGGCCAAACATTGTTTTCGTAAAAAGTTCAGGTATAGCAAACCCAGAGAAGGGACAAACCTTTGGCCAGTTCATTGCCATTGTAACGAATTATTTCCAGCGATGGACTGAATGAGAAAAGAGCATACAACGTTTGAAGTCTTGACAGACTTCTTGCTTAGATATCAAATGTTGGTCGGGAATTAAACCAGTTTCTGCAATAGAACGTCTTTTTAAACGTTAAGTAGTTAGATTACTATGCCAAAGCTCGTGGTGGAACCCAGAAGGTGGTTTCAAAACATTACAAGTCTCAAAAGCATTCTAGGGGATCGACAACTCTTTAGTCCTTGAAATCGACTGCGGAAAGTAGGTATGGTAAGGCTACAGCTCGTCATGGTATACAATGTTACGCATGTAACAAAGGGGTCATATACAGGAAATGTACCCTCCAAAGAAGGGTCCTGCATTCAAGTTAACCGTGGATAAAGATAGTAAAAGTAATAGGTATGCTAGTCATATACAGGCTGAATATATTATCACATCACTTGGTACGTTTATTTTACTAGAAACACGGGTACTAATAGTTAGAGGTGCCGTTGACGGTCAAGAGGTCGCTGTATTACGTGACACTGGTTATACGGGTATGGTTATCAAACGAATCTCGTCAAGGACAACCAAATGTTCGAGTAGGAGTCTTCCTATGTGTTAATTATTAGATGATCGAGTGCACTCCAGTCGCAAGAATAGAGATTGAAACTCCGTTCTTGACCGGAAAAGTCTATGCCATTTGCATGGATAACCTCATTTACAATATGTCGAAAGGCAATGTTTAAGGTTCCCGTCTCCCGACTATGGCAAATTTTAGAATACCTTTAGCGGAGGCCGTCGAAACGCTCTTCTGGAACTAAAAGTCATCGAGTCTGTCTTTGGAATTTTGGGTGACGACATCATGCGAGAGAAAGAACGCGACGAATCCGTCGCGAGAATTGCTGAGAAAATCGAAGCTGGTGCCATAAACACTGTAAGGATGGAGACAGTTTAAAGTTTTTACGTAGAAACTGGTTAATCCACAGGGCGTTTACTACACCAGTGGGTAGTAAATATTTGCAATTGGTTGAGACCCAGAGATACAGATTCATGTACTTAGGTTGACGATTGAATCTAACATTGCAGGCCACCTGTGTAAGGAGAAGACCACCAGCAGAATGCTGACTTAATTTTACTGGCCTTGTGTTAACAGCGATGTCACGCTGGTTTGTCGGTCTTAAGATGTGTGCCAGAAACTGTATGTAAGGGAAGGGTCAAATGAGTTCCTCTGGGAGAAATACTTTTAATAGACATACGATTTGAAAAAGTTACCGTGGATATTGTAGGACCTATGCAATCTGTGACCGATAGGAAAAACTGATACATTCTTATCATCGTGGATTATTTGTCCATGTACCCTGAAGCCATAGCAGTGCTATCTATTACAATGAGACGGTCCGCCAAAAATTGCTTGTGTTTAGCAAGGTGAGAGTGCCGGAATAAATCCTTGCGTACCCCAGTCCACTCCAACTTCATGGATGGGATTAGTAGGCTGTTGTTCAGCAGCTGAATACTATACCATATGCATTGGTCTAGTGGAGATTTGTAACGGTACACTGAAGTTTGCTTCAGCGAATGTGTGCGTAGCGTCTGCAACTGGCATTGTTATTTGAAGTCTGTTGTGTTGACCTTTCGAGATGTACCGCAAGAAGGCTTGGGATTCTCACTGTTAGAATTATTGTAAGGGAGAATAATTCAAGGCCATATTCAAATACCTACTCGAACTTTGGGCAATCAATGTCACCAGAGATGAAGTTAAATCTACTTACCAATAAATGCTGGACTTGCATGAGAAGCCTGAGAATACTTGTCAGATGGCACATGAAGAACTTGAAAAATTGGGGCGTAATTATGCCAAGTACTACAATGGCAGAGTGCGAAATAGAAAATTCGTTGTCGGAGACTGGGTGTTTCTTTCTACTAGCACAAACAAGCTCAGTGGAAAGGTCTATATGAGGTTAACAATTTTACAAATGACACGGAATATACGATTGATATTATTGGCAAATTGAGCATATTTCATGCCAACATCCTTAAGCTTACGTCGAGATACATCTTGACAATGCAGAAAAGGGGGATATTGAACGTACTTTTTCGTATAGGAAGTTGCGAGAAGCTTTATAATTTTATAGGAAGTCTATGCTAATGTTTGCCGCTATCATCAGTTCCTTGTCTAATTTGACAGAGAATGGTCAACCAAATAAAGTGTTGTGGTAACATCACAAGAAAAAGCTTTTAGTACACTAAAGAAAAATCTGATCAGTGCACCGATATTAAAGCTACCGGATGTTAGCAAAACGTTTATTCTAAAGAACTTTGCCTCTGATACTGGGCTGTCGACACTTTTGCTGTAGGAGCAAGATGCCTGTAGGCTATGCAAGCAAGACATTGCTACTCATGGAGCAAACAATGCTAATAAGTTGGTTTCTGGAAAATCCAAATATTAAATTTCTATCTCTTAATTCTAAACATTCAATTTTAATCTCTTAATTTACAATATTCAAATGCAATCTCCGAATTTCAAATATCCAAATGAATCTGATATTTTCATGCACTCAGTTGCAATCTTGTAATTATAAATATTCAATCCCATTGTCGGAAATTTACAATTTCCTAATTAGAAACATCCTCTTCTACTTCCAATCATTCGATTGCACACTCCTAAATCCAAAAATTCAATCGTTTTTCGTAACTATATAAAATCTACTGCAATCTCCTAATTTGCAAACGTTGAACTGCGTTTTGTCAGAGTCAAATAAATCATGTAATTTGTAAACTTTGAATTGCAATTCCCTAACATAAATCATTCAATTGCATGATTTTAATTTGCAAACATTCAACACCGATCTCTTAATTCCAAACTTTCAACTGCAATCTGGTAATTTCAAGCATTGATTTGCATTTTCGTACTTAGATATTCATATGTAACCTCTTAATTCAATATTTTCATTTGCATTGTCGCAATTTCCTAATATTTAGTTGCATTCTTCAAATATTCAAACTCCAATCCCATAATATCGAAATTTGTATTTGCAATTTGAAACATTCAACTCAAATCTCGTATTTTCCAAACATTCGAGTGCATTCTTGCAATTACAATCATTCAATGGAGTTCCGAGTGGTTGAGTTGTCCAAAGCTCTCAACGTTACGGATCACTGCTATCTCACTTCTGTCTGCTTGGGCTTGAGTCTCGGGCTCGGCCATAGTGGTTACGTGAGTAAGCTTGCCGGTAACTTCTCGTGGTTCTTTCAAAGGATTTTCCCGGGTTCTTCCTCATCAAAAAAGACTGGTGGCCATGTATAGCCTCATTATGCTGAAAACTGGCGTTAAACCTATAACAAAAACAACAATTATTCAATTGCATTCTCGTATTTCCACTTTCGATTGCCATCTTGTAATTCTAAGCATTCAATTCAAGCTCATAATACTAAATATTCAATTTCATAACGTAATTCCAAACATTTAAACTCATTCTCCTATTCGGTGAATTCAACTGCAGTCCTCTAATCTTCGAAGCATTCAATTGCAGTCATTTAATTCGTATCATTCAACTGCATTCTTATAATTACATTCGACTTAAATCGAAAGTTTCATTTGCAATATCGTAAAATGCAGACGCGCGTTTGGTTGTAGATACTATTTGTGAGCTTGCATCAGCAGCAACTGTTAGCTTCGGTGTGACTGGAATCACGACAACATCCAACATTGCAGTTGGACAAATTGGTATTGTTGCCGGAGTTATATCAACAGTAACTTATGTCTTTGGAGATGCGAGCAAATTAATTTCGATGTGAATACATTCCAATATGCGTCTATTTCGAATTGCTTGAGACCACACAGAGCAACCTCACTGTACTCGGTTGCAATCGATGATAAAAAAAATTAGTGCTGCCGAGTTTGTGCTGGCGGAAAACCGAGTGTGATTACTGATCGCTACCATAAATGTGACTGTCCGAGCAGACCCCCCCCTCTCTCTCTCTCTCTCTCTCTCTCTCTCTCTCTCTCTCTCTCTCTCTCTCTCTCTCTCTCTCTCTAGATTTTCGTTTATACAATCACTGCATAATAGTGTAGTACGAATGTCCGTCTGTTTGACATTAAATCGTTACCATATGGACACATGGACAGCCGTACAAGACTCTAACTCCCATGACTGGCTCTCCCGCGCCAAGTATCGCCTGACAAAATTAAAGTGATCAAACATCTGTGGGTCACGAGAGATATAGCTTTTCATGGCTGTTAGAGGCGAGGACAGGTGTCAGTGGGCCCATAAGTTATTGAATAAGGCAAAACACCCCGTTTCGTACTAGAGTACTTTCCTATTGTCAACACTTGCCCTCTCGGCTATGGGTGTACATATTCTCTCCGAATATGGTTACATTGTGCAAAACACTAGGAAAAATTTTTTTGAAGCTTACTTGAGACACAAATATCAGGTGGTAACCAGACAAAAATCATTGATAGTGGTTAGCTCCAAGACAAATATGAAAAAAAATATACTATTCTAAAGTGATTTAGCAGCCACTTCTCTCTCGCGAGGCATTTTGGAATTAACAGACGTTTAAATATTTTATGTGAGATTTGTCTAAAAGAGTAGGTGCGTTTATGAAGTTCTGTGCAAATAATACATCTAAAATAGAGTAATAGTAGAAATATTTCATTTTTATGCTGCTTAAGCGAGTTGACTGAAGAACGGTTTCATTTTAGGTGCGATTCCTTTCAAGGTAAAACTTCAGATCCTCTTTTTGAATACTAAATAATATGTCTATGACATTGCAAATTACGGACCTATTTTAAATAGTCAGAACATTAAGAAAAAAGTAATATTTCTAACATCAGTTTTGAATGTAATGAACATATGCACTAAAATTGTTTCTAGAGCATGGCGTTATGAATCACTTTATAATTAGTTTAATTTTGCGTAGGGTTAGAGTTTTAAAAAAAAATATAATTTTACAGGATTTTCTCATCTGCCTGTTTTAAATATTGTATATCCTAGGTACCATCAAAATAACATTTAATTCTCTATTTTTGAGTATGATCGATGGGCGTAATTTGGATTATATTATAGAGTATATAACCTGACTTTGCTTTATATGTGTACCTATCAAAATCCGTTGGTCATTTTCACTTACTGGACCTAATGAGAAAAAACGAGCTTATACTTTGTTTTAATTTTTATATATTTTGTAATTTATTCATTTCACTTAATTAGCTGATAATGCTGTTCTGGGAAAATGCTTTAGTTTAAACTAAATCAGGCTGATTTTTCGAACACATGGAAGCATATATTTTTGTGGGCTTTGGTCATTTACAATTTTCACAAATACACTGTTGCAGCCAGTATATGAAAATAACACAGAGGTATTCTAATAGTCTCTCAATTGTGCGTGTTGCGAATGCAAACTTCACCATGCACCTTTCACTTTCACAGAATATCGGTAGAGCGTCCCCATTTTAGCCAGTGTGAACGATAACGCTGAACACTAGATTTAACTTGACGTAGACTGCACATATATCATTCCAACAGATGAAATATTATTGCCATTCCGCTATATTTTTGCGTTCTTTGTCATTTATTTATGTATTTATTTATATAAGGAATTGAATAAAACATACATTTAGTACGATTTATTCCTCTTAGATATGTTGTTATTTCAAACAAATTGCATGTCAAAACATTTTTCTGTTGTGTGAAGGTATTTCGATTCATTTTATTGAACTTCGAAGAAAGTGATTTAATTAAATTTACTTTAAAATTCAGTTAATGTCGACCACTGTTGCTCTATTATTGTATGTTGCTAAGCTCACCATATCTATACGAGTCTCACATTTAAACATCACAAACTAAAACAGTTTTGGTATGCGTTTAGTCAGAGCAATATTTTCAAAAATGCATAACGGATCTTCTGGGTCAGACTAGTTGTCTACATACAGAAGAAAAAATAACGTAGTTGCAACTTTTTTTATTTCATAAATAATGAAAAAGACAATCATGCAGTTTGTAACAATGGAAATGACAGTACTGTCAATGCAAATGATGAAGTCAACGAAATGTATACGAGACCTTGGGAAATCTTTATTGCTTTACTATACGTTTTACTATATGCCCAAATAAAAGGCCGAAAAGTCTTTCTGTAGCGGAAACTGCATTATATTCAAAGAAATAAAAAGCACCAACATATCCTTTTCTTTGTGTATTTTGAAAACGGTGTCAAAGGTCTACAACTTATGTAAATGTGATCATTTTAAAATACATCCAGTTATGTTTTACAATCATCACTATGTCGATTGATTACCGTGCTCGCGTGCTCCTAGCATATAACATAGAAACTGGTGCTGGCATCTGTTCAACCATGGAACTCCTTGACAACTCGAACAATGTTGGACACCAAAACTCTTGATGCTGTGGTCAGGAAGTAATAACTATTGATCTCTTTGTATGCTAGATGTTTGTCTAATATGGCAAAAGTGTTCCATCCCCAACACAATAATTAAGTAAAAGCAACAAATGCCTATGTATTTGAACCTTTCTTTACTACAAAAAAAAAAATAAAGCAGGGAATATATCACCAGTTCGTTTTTCCTGACAAAGGAGTTTTATCTTATAGTCGGTACACGTTAAATATAGTGTGTGAAGTTTAATATTTTTGTCATGACAAGATGCTACCATATCACTTTTTGATTCTACTTAGTCCAAAAAGCAAATTTAAATCTTGCGAAGTACCTTCTTTAACAGTTGGATACAATCGTGGGAACTTGTATCATTCTGCCTTCTGGAACATTTTTGTTTTTACTATTACTATAAATATTTCTTCGATTCGATTGCCCAAATTGCATTGGAAAAAAGTCACGTCTGTTGGATATGGCCAACTTGCTACATGGGGGATCATTACAAATAATAGTAAGGGTATGGCGAGGATGGGGGGCTTGCAGCGTGTACCCCATCCCATGAGAAGCATGGAGCGAAAAGACTCACTTTGTTTTGAAAAGAATGTACACATCTGCCGGTCTAGCAACTGACAAACTGACTGTTGGTCCCACAACATCTTTTGTTGCCGTAAACTAGCTCCGAGATAACGTTTCTTATTATGTGATACAATTCCGACTCTAAATAAAATATTTTTAAGTCTACAGTACTGTTTCAAATCAAATAATGCGAATATTTAGTCTCAAATATTTTAATTATTGTCTGGGACGATTTATTTTAACAGCAACAAATTACCAAAACTATATTTTTTTTCTCTATCAACCGTTTCTAATGGTAATGATTTAATAATGCATTTATCAAACGAACTGAATAATGTCCAGCCTTTGAAAACCTATATAAATATACACGTCATTGCAACTGAACATATGAGAATGGATGCATCCACCCACCCTCCTGCCCGTCCCTTACATTATCACGTACATTTAATTTCTATTGTGCGATTAGCTTTATAGTTTTAACCTACATGACTAACGATTTTTTTGTAAACACTATGTTACATAGCTAATTTTAGTATATAATTGTATAATTTGAGAATATTATATGTAGGTAAACATGTTTACATGTATTCGTGATCAGGACATTGGTTTTCCATTCCGGAAGTCCTAGTCTACCTGATGTTTGCAATGATCTGCACTTAAGATTTAGTAAAAAAAACTTGATCTTGTTTAAACCTTAGAATGCTCTGGAAATAATCTTTAGACCATCACCATGGTCCTTTTATTGTGTACGAGATATATAAATAAAGGTTGTTTATATTAGAGTTACTCAATTCCTATCTTCACACCTGAAGAGGAATAAGACTTTTAGTCATGTTCAATTTTAATTTGGGAGGATTTATATATTTAAAGTATTCATTGGAATTACAATGTGACCATTAAATAATTATTTTGGAACAAAATTACTATTTTGGGATTATTGTGAATTTATTGAGACAGTTTGGATTATAATCATTGTCATGCATCAATTATGTTATACACACACACACACACACACACACACACACACACATATATATATATATATATATATATATATATATATATATATATATATATATATATATATATATATGAATTGTCCTTCTACAATATGTACCAATATAGAGAGTGTGTTCTCTTCTAGATATTATTTTGATGAATAAAAAGGCTAATAAAATTTTCAATTTGATCAGTTTTAGTTGCTTTCTTACCTTCCGTCTGAAACTTAAAAGAAATTACCAGGGGATCAGAAAGTAAATATGTAACACACTCGCTTTGCATCTATTAGGTTCTTTATATAATCACTCATTCGAAAATGTTAATGTGCCTGTTGTCATCTTTCTGACATTGGTGGTTTCATCTAATTTCCTTCGGAACTTTTCACTTCAAAGACCACCTTAGGCAAAACATCAGGGCCATCAAGTGTACTTGTTAAGTAATGAAAATATGAGAACTATGAAGTGTATTTGTTAAGTAAGGAAACAAATGGATTTGCTAACTAATGAAAATAACCATCAAAGCAGTGAAAACATTCCTCAAGTGTTCTTGCTAAGTACTGACAATATTAGAGCCGTCAAGTATACTTGCTAAGTATTGAAAACATTAGAGCCGTCACGTGCACTTGATAAGTAATGAAAACATTAGAGCCGTCAAGTGTACTTGCTAAGTATTGAAAACATTAGAGCCGTCAAGTGCACTTGATAAGTAATGAAAACATTAGAGCCGTCACGTGCACTTGCTAAGTAATGAAAACATTAGAGCCGTCAAGTGTACTTGCTAACATTAGAGCCGTCAAGTGTACTTTATAAGTATTGAAAACATTAGAGCCGTCAAGTGCACTTGCTAAGTAATGAAAACATAAGAGCCGTCTAGTGTATTAGCTAAGTATTGAAAACAATATAGCCGTCAAGTGTACTTGTTAAGTAATCAAACCAGCAGTAGAGTCATCAAGTGAGCTTGTTAAGTAGCGAAATATTACAGCCGTTAAATGTACTTGTTAAATAGTGAAAACATTATAGTCAATAAGTGGGCTTATTAAGAAGTGAAAACATTAGTGTCAAATGTACTTGTTAGGTAGTGAAAAGGCCAGGACCGTAATTAGTACTTATTAGGTAGTGAACCATCGGAACTGCCAATTGTACTTGTTAGGTAGTGAAAACATCAAAGCCGTCAATGGTACTTGTTCAGTATTGAAAACTTCCTTGCAAGGAAAATTTAATGTTCAAAAGAATTAAAATCAGTAGAAAACGTAGCAATAAAGAACATTCATTAGTGTAGACTTATGATGTGGAATGGGATAAATTTATCATTTTTCCATTGTAAATTTTGTGTTCAGGGTGAGTATACATAGCTGTACCTTGGACATTATCCAGATCTATATTATCTGAATGATATTAGTCAAATCTAAAATTAGGTACCTGACATTATCCATATTCTGCATGACAATATCAGCATCTCTATAATTTATATATCTAATGATGTACCTGACATTAACAATATCTAAATTATGTACTTGACATTTTCCATATCTAAATATGTACCAGATATTATCCATATCTGAATTATATAGCCGACATAATCCATATCTAAATTATGTACCTGACATTAACCATATCCTAATTACGTGCCTGATATTATGCATATCTAAACTATGTACCTGATATTATTATCTCAGTTATGTACATGACGTTATCCATATCTATATTGTGTACCATTGAATTATCCATATCTAAAGCATGTACCTGACATTAACCATGTCTAAATAAGTACCTGATATTATCCATTTCTGAATTAAGTACCTTATATTATTATTATCTCAATTATGTAACTGATATTATTCATCTCTAAACCGCTCCGGTGGCCTAGTGTTTAGTGCGTCCGCCTCATATGCGGGACGTCTTGGGTTCTATCCCCGGTCTTTGGATACCAAAAACTTACACAATGACTGAAAAATTGTTAAACCTAAGTTAAAAATCATAATCACATTACATCCTTATCTAAATTATTTACCTGTTACTATCCATATCTTAATTATGTGATGTGATTATGATTTTTAACGTATCTTTTTAACAAGTTTGCAGTCGTATCGCTACGATGTCTGCAGTGTGGCAGTTTATAGTGATGTCTAGCAATGAGGCATCATGCCGCAGACATATAGCATGATGTCCCACCCAGTCACATTATCCTGACACCAAGCCGACCAGTCGTAACACTTAACACTAACCCCTTAATGCAGAGCGTCAAGCGAGTAAGCTGTTAGTACCATTTTTGTACGATTCTGGTAAGAATCGAAAGGGGATAAAACCCAGGGCCTCCAGCATTCGAGACGGACGCTATAACCACTAGGACACCGAAGCGGTTACTAAATTAGGTACATGACATTAACCATATTTAAATTATGTAATTGACATTATCTATATCTAAATATATACCTGATATTATCCATATCTGAGATATGTAACTGACATTTATCATATCTAAATTATGTAACTGACATTATCCATATCTAAATTATGTACCTAACATTATCCAGATCTAATTAATGTACCTGACATTATCCATATCTAAATTATGTATCTGACATTATCAATATCTAAATTATGTACCTGACATTATTCATATCTAAATTATGTACCTGACATTATCCATATCTAAATTATGTACCGGACTTTATAAATATCTAAATTATGTACTTGACATTAACAGTCTAAATTATATACCTGGCATCATCTATATCTAAATTATGTACCTGATAATATCCATATCTTCATTATGTACCTGACATTATCCATATCTAAATTATGTAATTGTCATGAACCGTGTCTAAATTTGTACCTGACACTATCCATATCTAAATTATGTACCTTGCATTATCCATATCTAAATTAAGCATCTGACATTCTTCATATCTAAATTATGTACCTTGCATTAACCATATCTAAATTATGTACCTGATGTTATCCATATCTAAATTATGTATCTGACATTATACATATCTACATTATGTACCTGACATTATCCATATCTAAATTATGTACCCGAGATTGACCATATCTAAATTATGTAACTGACATTATCCATATCTAAATTATGTACCTGACGTTATATATATCTAAATTCTGTACGTGACATTAACCGTGTCTAAATTATATACCTGACATTATCCATATCTAAATTATGTAATTGTCATTAACCGAGTCTAAATTTGTTCCTGACACTATCCATATCAAAATTATGTACCTTGCATTATCCATATCTAAGTTATGTATCTGACATTCTTCATATCTAAATTATGTACCTGACATTATCCATATCTAAATTATTTCCCTGACATTATCCATATCTAAATTATTTACCTGATATTATCCATATCTAAACTATGTACCTGACATTATCCATATCTAAATTATGTTCCTGTCATTAACCATATCTAAATTATGTACCTGATAATATCCATATCTAAATTATGCACCTGACATTATCCGTATCTAAATTATGTAATTGTCACTATCGATACTTTATTATATACTTGTCATTATCCATAACTAAATTCTATACTTGACATTATCCATATCTAACTGTCATTATTCGTATCTAAATTATGTACCTTGATATTATCCATATCTAAATTATGTGCCTGTCATTATTCATATCTAAATTATGTACCTGACATTAACCATATCTGAATTATATACCCGACGTTGCCCATTATCTAAATCTGGTACCTGACAAAATTAAGTTTGATCATGTACAAAATTTGATGTGGATTGTGTTGACAGGCTGAGAAATGTCTGCTTATATACAACCTTTTGCAATGAAATAATATTCACAATGCGTATCATCATAAACTGTGGACAAAAGCACATTCCAAATATAGATAACACGAACCCCATAAAATTTAATTTAAATGTAATCTCGAAAGTATTGATGTTGTACAGAGCGTTGGTCACAGACCGGTCCAGTTATCATATATCTCTTTTCCAGAAGCTTGTTTAGTGCCTAAAATAGAAAACAATATGATGTCAAAGTATACAAATAATGACAAAGAGGAAAACAACAACGGAAAAAAACAACATAAACAAGATTGAGAATAAAAAGTTCAGAAGAAAATAAAGAGATGAAAAGATAGTTTCCTGCATTTTTTATGAACTACTTACCCCAATCCCTCTTAGGAGGTCAATAAAATTCAAAATACACAATGCTTATCAACAAGTCCACAATATCGAGTCTTAAATTAGACCATATCATGAGCAAAGATTTAACATCATTATCCATACTAACGTTTTAAAATCATTTTCGGCCATTACATTTACCAATTATCAGTCAAATTGAAAAACACATATCTGGTACCAAACTTATTCCGGTCAAAGTCCTATCCGAATAGCACGCAACATAACGATGCTTATTCAATAACTGAGTGTAAAGTTTGAATCTGCAATCTAAGTCCAGTACATAAGCAGAGTTTTACAAATTGAGGTGAATGATAATGCCTCCTCAAAAGTCCTTGATTAAGTTAAATTATTAGTCATTATTTCGTCCATTACGATTATCGTCTGGTCTTATTCGTCGGTATATAGCTTCGAATTAAACTTTATTTTTTAAGACAATGTAATCTGCATATTGTAAACAGTAAATTAGAAACCACCTTCTTTATATTATATTATATTATATTATATTATATTATATTATATTATATTATATTATATTATATTATATATATATATATATATATATATATATATATATATATATATATATATATATATATATATATATATATATATATAAGCTCGAGTGGTTAGAGGAGGGTACGCCTCGGATGCGGGAGATCGTGGGTTCGATATCCGGTCGAGCCATACTGAAGACTTACAAAAATGTTACTAACAGCTGCCTCGCTTGACGCTCAGCATTAAGATGTTAGTGTTAGGACTTTTCGGTCTGGTGTCAGGATATTGTAACTGGGTTGGACATCATGCTACATGTCTGCGGCATGATGCCCCAGTGCTAGACATCACTATAAACTGCTACACTGCAGACATCGTAGCGATATGACTGAAAAATTGTTAAAGCTATGTTAAAAAACATGATATCACATCACATACATATATATATATATATATATATATATATATATATATATATATATATATATATATATATATATATATATATATAAATAAGAGCCTCGTTTACCTGGTAGGTATATAATGGTAATACCTAATGCAAATATGTATTACCTGAATTGTTTTTAACTTTGCTTGCCATCACGATATTAAGCAAGCTGTACATGCTTGTTTTTATTGCTTAACATATCCCCATCGTCTCTTCTTTTATATGAAAATGCAGTTATTTAATGATAAAGTGATTACTATCAGTATTTTACCTAGAATGTATACTGTATTAGTACTGTTCGGGGGTGATTTTCTCCTTGGCATTCGGTTGCAGCTGGACAATCTCCTCGTCCAGTTTGCTGAGAGTATTAGAAGACAGTTCTCCTTTTCCACTGTACGAGACCACGTGACTGTATGCCATCTGCTGGTTCTGGCGCTCCCAGCTGTGATGCCGTCCATAAGCAAAGTATAAAACTAGCCCTGAAGGAGTCAAATATACTCTATTATATGATAGTGAGACTTCATGATGCCATGGTTTACTTTTGGTGAATTCAGGTCAGAGCCGCACGCGTGTCCATATAGCTCAAAAGCCCCTATTAAAATCTATTTGTGTGGATTGATTGCGCGAGTCCAGTTGCAGTATTTATGGTTGGAGACTAGTAAATTATTTTTTTCCCTATCCTAATTCATGTATATTTTTCACAAATAAGGAGGCAGAACTAATTAAAATTAAGATAGCAATAAGAATAATAATTATTAACATTACTATTTCGAAGAATTCTTACAACTCTAACAATGATAGGTACACCAACGAAAACAGATTTGGGACATGGTATTGACCGAACCTAGTAAGGAGTGCATGATAGTGTTGTATCAATGCTACGCGGCTAACGTCTCCCCAAATGGGCGGTCAATATATAAGATTATATCGAATAGAATAACACTAGGGAACATATAAAAACATTACTATCAACTACGAGATGGTAAATAATACACACAACATACGCTTTCCCCAATTTAGTTTAGTTATATTATTGCTTTTTGCATTGATTTCTATTTTTCTTTCCCATTCTCCATAACAACTAAAGATAGAAAACTCGATACGGGATAAGGAGATTTCCCTTTGTGATGAATTATGTCCCCTACCAGACTATTTTTATGTTCATTTTATATATAGCCATATTAAAGACAATTTGATCAAAGATTCGATCCTTAGCAACGGAGTCCGAACAATAACATATGGCTAACATATAAAACATTATAGCAACAAACATATAGCAAACTCCAAACATTGATGATGCTTGGCAAAGATCACTGATTAAAGTGAAATTTTTGTTACCGTTTGTGCAGCTCCCTAAACTAGTTTGTGTGTGTGTGTGTATGTGTGTGTATGTGTGTATGTATATACATATACATACACACACAAACTAGTTTTGGGAGCTGCACAAACGGTAACAAAAATTTTATCTAAATTCTATTTTTTATTTCACAACGCACAATATCACAACTAATGGAACAGCATACATATATGAAAAAAAAAAACATTTAACCTTTTGGCAAGAGGGGGTCCTCTCTATGATGGAAAGAGGAACCGAACCAATATTTAGGTAAATTATAAAATGGAATAAACGAGAAAGGACTGTCCCATCATCGGCAGGTGCCATTTATTGATGCTATGGTAGTAAATATAGTGTAGAGTTACAGGCAATGTTGCCTAAAATCAAGATTTGACTGGCCTAAGGAGGTGTGGTAAAAATAGTTTCCTGTATTATATGCCTGAGCTGCACAGTTTCAAGGCATGAAATACTAGCAGTATATTACAGAACGGTCATGAGGAGAAACAATGCAATTGTGCGGTTGACAGACATTTGGAAAATTGTGAGATCTGTGGTCATGTATTGATTAGAGTAAAATTATTGATAGTTCACATTTTGATACTATTTCCAAGTTACAACAGTAGATGTATGGAAGTCTTTGGAATCAGAGGAAACTTATGACTTTTAACGGGGTTCGCGCGGGGGTTTGATATCGCTTAGTCAAGAAACCCTTCTGGATTGTTACAGTATATGTGTGTATGCATGCATATGTATGCATATATGTTTGTGTGCATGCATATATATATATATATATATATATATATATATATATATATATATATATATATATATATATATATGCATGTAGCTTTTGTTCTCCGTAGTCACATGACCTTTACATAGGGATGGAATATAAATGTTTAATTAGGAACATGTATCCTAAATATCTACCTTCACCCAAATAATGAAGGACTCACCTTACTAATTCAGCTCCCATCGTAAATCTATGCAAAGACCATGATATTAAAAACTTTAAATTTCTGACTGATGTTGATCAAACCTATATTTATCTGTATAGATGAAATCCTGATAACAGCTTCTGTGTAAAATAGAAAAGGATATAAGTCGCGGCAGTTTTAGACGTACACGCGATTGAAAACATGTGGATAAAGAGTCAGGTGTTAACTTCAGTAATGAGGAGTGTTCCCAGCTCAAGACTGTTAAGGGACGGAATTTCAACCAAGAAAACAATGTCTCTGTTATTGTTTCAGTTACAGCAGGATAAGCTCAGATTTTTTTCCCCACAAAATAACTTTCAATATCATCCAATCTTAGCCACTCAAATTCATATATCTCTATTTTATGCTCTCTCTCTCTCTCTCTCTCTCTCTCTCTCTCTCTCTCTCTCTCTCTCTCTCTCTCTCTCTCTCTCTCTCTCTCTCTCTCATACGCACTCTCTCTCTCTCTTACACATCTCTCATACGCACTCTCTCTCTCTCGTACGCACGCACACACACAAACACTCACTGTTAATATAATGAGCCATATCTGTATGTACGCTAATACGTTGAACGGCACCTCAGCAAAATTGTAGTTTTATGGTGTCAATCAAAAGTAAAGTTTGAAAAATGTACAAGAGGGCAAAATACTGCACAAAACCTTTAGGAAGTAAAGTAAAGTAAATTTATGCAAATACTAAGTCCTACAACAAAAAAGGTAAAATTGCTGCATAATGTATATCAAATAAAGCATAAAGGCACCACTGTGCATCGATGGCATATAGATACCACAATTAAGTCACTCGCTATGCACGTTTGCCATCTTGGTCTGAATCTTCCTAGCCATCAAATGTAAGTGTCGATGACTATCAGTTTATATTAAGAAGTTTTCACCAAGTTTTCCGCTGTCTCTACCTCAAAGACTGTCCCATATTTCAGCTTCTAGCGTGGAATGTACGTAATTAACATTTAAATAAATGACTCCGAGCAAGTCAAACCTTCTACATTTTTAAAACTACAATTGATGAAAACTTGAACAATTTCAAGTAAGAAAAAGAAACTATAGAGTAAAACTCAACGTTTGGTTTACCTAAGTACAGGATGACAAATCTTGTACAACTGAATTCATATGATGAAAATAAAAACATTTTAAAATTAAAAATTAAAAAATACTCTTGTTAAAAACTCACCAATGATAAGCCATATGCCAAGACGAATCCATGTAAGGTAAGATAGTTTCATCATCAGGGCAACATTGCACATGATGCTGGCTGTCGGTATCAGTGGGACAAACGGAATCTGAAAATGAAATCATACAGAAAAGAACACATAATCGATATTTCGTTAGCACGTTTACAATTTTATGATGTAGTATATAAACACAATTCATTTACACGGGATTTTGCCTTTCATGAGTTCACGTTGTAAATTGCATCATGACTGCAAAAAGCAAAAAAATATATTAAAATAACACAATGTTCTCTTTCACGAAATTGTCTAAACATATTTATGTCATTTTGATCTAATTTATTATGCACTGAAAAGTACGTGAATTACAATTACCTGTTAATGTAAATATCTGGATTTTCCCGATTTAATAATTTGTGACTAAACGATTTTATTGATTTAAAATTTCTCAAAGCAAATAATCTTTTTTGCGTTTGCCAGACAAGTCATGGTTTCAAATGAAAACTCCTCATGAAAAATCTACATAACCTGAAGTGTGTCTCTCGATGCAATAGTGTCTGAAATAAACGACACAAATACAAATCTCGACAGCGGACAGAAGGACTTCTAAAAAGACAGCATCTTGCAATACTGCCAATAAAAAAAAGTTTAGTATAAATATTCATTCCTTAAAGAATTACTGATCAGAGAAAGTGCGAAATAGTTGGAAAAGTAAAGTTCTTATACCTTGCTTAAATAAGCAGTCATAGAAACAACTAGTTAGAGTATTCTCATCCGCCTCCCGTTGTTTGTACCCCCCCCCATTTTTTTAAAAAAATAGCATCAAGAATATAAAAAATGCACATAACTTTGTTATTTTATTCACTGATATATACTTTCTAACCTGATTGTTGCCATGGGTCCCAAACAATTAGAATTAAATTGGACGCAGACGACACGGGTTATTTTTATTTTTTATTGTTGTTGCTAAAATGGACCGTTCAAGCAACCAGAAAAGGACAGTCAGCAGTCTGTCCACTTGTTTACATCTAATCTGATTGTTGCCTTGGATCCCAAACACTGTCAAATTGGCATTTCGAATCAAACGAAGTTTCTGCAGTTAACACGGTCACCATATTTGCATGGGCCAGTGTATATTTCCAAAACATATGATTAGTTAATTGATAATCTCAGTAATTCTGTAAATTCTGGAGAAAACTCTCTTCAAACACATGTAAACAGCGGTTCCTACTTTTTATTTGTTCAAGTTGTTTTAGAAATATTAAAAGCAGATAACTGCAAATATTGGACGCAAATTACTGAAATTGACTGTTCTAGGAGCCAGAAAAGGACAGACAGAAGTCTGTCTACTTGTTTACATTGAGAGCTTCCGTTAGCTTTGACACGCCAAATCAGTCGATAGTGATATGGACACCTTGGCGACAGTCGGGTCAGAAATTATAAATCAATAAATGAAAGGTCTAATTTGTGTGCATTGCTTTATATTCTTGATGTGGTTTTTTTTTCGTTTATAAAATCAGTAGGGTAGGGGGTACAAACAAATTGGAGGGTGATAGTTAGTCTCTTTTGTATTCTAGATGTATAATGACAAATATCGTGTGTGATGACAAATATTACCACTGTAATCACAAAGTATTTAGGCTACAAAGCAATACCTGAAATGTTAAGAATGCGTCATTCTTTTCGTGGGCGACGAGAACTAAAAAGCACAGGATGATGAGTGACCCAAAAATGGTAACAAGGATGATGGACCACCATGTTCCAGAGGCAAGGTATGGAAATCCAAAAATCACTGTGGCATTGAAACAAATAATTCCTACAATCAACAGAAAAACAGCCAGTAGTGCAGCATTCCCGGGTTGGAATGATTTTAAAATAGGCAGAAACCTAAGTCTCTGCTTTAATTTTCCAAAATCATCATGACTCTTGGATTTCTTGATGATGGAACTATCTTCAGTAGTTGCGTTTTCATCTCTAGTACTTACATCCTCTTCTGGTTTGAGTTTGAACTGACACTTATCAACGGGAAGATAGCGCAGGATAATAACACTTGCAGAGACGATTGTGTACGCAGTAAGTGTTCCAATTGACATGAATTCCACTAGAGTTGAAATTTCAAACAAGAGTGCCATTATTGCTGAAAGCAAGCCAAAAATGAAAATAGCTACAACGGGCGTCTGAAAACGAGGATGAACATATGCAAGGAATCGGAAAAGTAATCCATCAGAAGCCATGGAGTAAACCGCCCTTGGTAAAGAATATGCAGATCCAAGAAGAGAAGTGGTTATACCAAACAAGGTACCTATTGCCACAATGTACTTGGCCCATTCTGCGCCCCGTGTAGCAAAAGCGACGGGAAAGGCGGCTGTGGGGTCTACTAAATAATATGGAACCATTAATGTTAAAGAAGTGGTCGCTAGGACATACATACAAGTAACTAATAATAATGCGATGATAGTTGCAATAGGAATTGACTTTTCTGGATTCTTTGCCTCTTCACCAGATACTGCTATTCCTTCAAAGCCAATATAAGCGTAAAAACATGTTGCTGCTCCTGCTAATGCCCCGCCAAATCCAAAAGGCATGAAACCACCATGTTCGCTCCAGTTCTTGGTATCAGCAAAATAAAATCCAACGCACACCAAGAATATAATAACTACAGTATTGATGATGGTGAACAGGCTATTAAAATTGAGAGTAAATTTGGCACCCGATGCAATAATTGCAAAAATAACTATTGTTACTGTGAATGCAACAAAATCTGGATATTCAGATAACCAAGGGCTCCCATCACTCAAGTATCCAACATTTTGCAAAGTACTATTCCGAATGGCACCGTTAAAAAGAGAATCCAATGCACCGCTCCATGCTCTTCCTACCGATGAAGCCCCGAGAAGATGTTCCAATACGATATTCCAACCAACAATGAAGCCCCATATCTCTCCGATTGTAACATAGGTGTACGTGTAGGCCGAACCAGCCTTTGGTACTCTGGCCCCGAACTCAGCATAGCAAAGTGCTGATAAAATGGCAGCAAATCCGGCAAAAACATAGGAAAGAACAGTACTTGGCCCTGCCATCTGTCTTACAACGGTACCTGAAAACAAATAATCTCATTTTATTGTTTTGTGGTTACGATTGATCTATATTAATTTTTATAGGATTATGTTTTTGTGTGTGATAAACTAAAACATAGAACTGTAGCTGAGGACAAATGGTCATGGAATACATTTAGCGGTACAGATGGAACTTAATACTGCTAACGCATGAAATTGGTTCGTTGTAAATTAGATAATAATCTGCATGTCTTACGAAAAAAGCAGGTCATTAGATTTGGACAGCAAATAGTTTTAACAGGCATTTAATTAAATATGAATGTGATTTTTACGATAGTAAAGAAAACATAATAATGATGGCAATACATAACACTGCTTGGGGACAATTTTCATTCCTGGAACCATACATATGGAATGAATCTATTTATCCCCGACATTTTTCCAATTACAATTTGGTTTACATTTGTAGGTTTTAACGCAATTATTCAGCCAATGACAGGGTTATATATGTCAGTCAGTATATTTTATAATCACAATGAAGACTCCTTGAACAAGCACAAAACTACAAGAAGCTACTGTAAAGATTTATCACATATCACCGCTGGTCGAGCTGAGAATCGAACTGACGCGGACAGAGGTGAGATGATTGAGTAACGTTTAAAAGCAAGCGAATTAGAACTTTCGGCAAGGCGGGACCCCATGTCCAATTACATATTATCACGATTTACACATATATTGTATTTGAAACCTAATTAGATAATGTAATATTTGCCAGCTCTTGTTTACTAAATACCGATACCCGATTCAAAGACATTTCTTTTATGAAATAATGAACATATTGATTGGCTGCGTAGATTATTAAAGGTCTACTAGTAGTGCTCACACAACTATCGTTTATATAAATTTAATCTTTTAGATGTGATTCTTAGGTATTATGTCAAATACCTCATCATTAATGAAAATAATGACCACAAGGAGAAATGCTCCTAGCCGATTTTGAAGTCGGAAATTAGTGCAAGACAAAGCGGAAGTGACGTGCCTTAGGGTACTGTGCATTTCTACTTCCGTTGTTAGTTACATTCAGTAGATGGGACCGTACGTTGTCCGACCAGTGACATGCGAGATAGTCTACAGTGACCATTTGAAAGACAACAATTTCGATACCATCTATAAAATTAAAGAGACACTTGGTATTTCGACCATCAGACGAATCCTGCCAAATGCAGTGTCAAGAGTATTTTCTCGTCATATAACTGAGTCCGTGACCACAAGTTCAACAAAACGCAATGGTTGCGGCAGGGCTAACAACATGTAGATTGAGAGAAGCTCGTACAGAAGCGAGAGCAGGCTATAGTAAAATATTTATACATCTTTACCTTGATATATTATCAGTTGTCCGCCCTTAACCTTCGTCACAAATATACCTAACAAACGAATGATCAATAGGAGAGGGCAATAATTGGAGAGGGTGTTGGAAAACCATAATAGCCCCAACACTACCCCCATATAAATCCTGCTTTACCATGACTAGCGCGTGTGTGTGTGTGTGTGTGTGTGTGTGTGTGTCCCTTGACTTTTAGTTTAACCCGCTCCCCCATTATTATTCCACCCCTAAAAAGTCATTTATATGCCCATGCTTAACCATACCTGTTCAACAACAACAATAATGATAAAACAAGATTTCTGCTAAAACCAAAATGTTGTAAATACTTGATGTATTGATTGTGTTTAAATGTAAAGGCTAATTACCCCTTTTGTGTTGAGGCTCTACGAGTAAACTACCTTATTTGTCAGAATATACACAACTGCGTCAATGGATGACGGTCTTGGTTAGAGTCAAACCCACAAAACATTGCTTGTAAGTGTGAATACTAATGTCCGTACAATGTGGAGATTATAGTATTATTATTTACAATATGTACAGAACCATAGAAGGATCTTTTTGTTGGTGTAAAGATTTACTTTTTAATGCTACTCTAATTATATATATATATATATATATATATATATATATATATATATATATATATATATATATATATATATATGGATCCAGCAAGTGATCACGTGTTTCAGGGATTGATTGAGATAGATGCAATAAACTGACGACGAACAGTGCAAATCTAGTAACTAACTAGCCTCAGTGCTTTCGACTCTTAATGAGTCTTTTTCAAAGGCATATACAAAACATAGACAAAACAAACAAATAAAAAAATCCTTTTTTTTTGTTGTAAAACTCTACATGGTTGTCTCTACATAAATTAAACCTAGAGATACATTATGTCTCAACCAGCCTGTATCAACCTATTGCAAATACTGAAAGATGTTTCTATTTCCCTAGAAATCTATGATTCATAACGACATCTATTACGTTGTGTACATTTATGTAACGCAGATTATGTCCCGGATATTTGATTCTATACCGGATATTTTATTCTTAAAATAGTATTTAAAGGATACGAAGAAGATTTAGAAAAGTTTGAAAAGAGACTGTGTCGGCTGCAAAGAATAATCCTACTAGTGCAAAGCTTTCTTTTTCTAGTCTTCTTGGTTTTCACCGCTTGGTTTTAATGTTCTAAGGCGGCGTATCCAGTATAATTCCTTTTCCTTTCTTGGTTTCGGAACTCAGCTGGGGTTGTTAGCAATTGTGATGAGTATTATATCACTGAAAGTGTGAGCAGCGGAGAAGTGTTTTGCGACAAGGCTTCTGTAAAGTTTCTTTGTCATCTGATCAGATATATGAAGGTTTATCTTTTTTCTTGTAGCTTTTCAGTTTATCTCTAACGTACAGAAGGCTACATATCTTTCATATGATGAGATAAATTACATTTTCTGTTTTACACGTTTTGTTTGAATCATATGCTTAGTTTTTCGCTAGTTACAGTACTAGTGAATGTCCTGGTCTCTAACATATGTTGACAGGTTTTGCATCTGTTATCGCCACTTGGTCCATATTGACTAGGGTGGTCTTGACTAGTGATTGGCGTTAGCTTTGCCCTGACTAGGATGTCCGTGAGATGTTTTGGTCTCCGGTAGGCTACTGCAGGTTGTTCGGAATTATTAGCTTTAGTACGTCCGACGATTCCAAAATGGGCCAGTGTTTTGGGGTTGTCTGGATGGAAGGTCAGGATAAATGGTATAATATTAGGCTTTTCCTTCTTTCTATATTTGAGTAGGTCATCGCGGTTTGCTTGTTTGGCCCTTTGGATTGCCTCCGTAATCAGGTCTTTGTCGTAACCTCAGTAAATTAAATGTTTAGCCAGCTCTTGAGATCTTTCTAGGAATCATTCATCGTCGGAGCTAAATTCTGCGTATCCTCAGTGCCTGGCTATATGAAATGTTCCTAATGCAGTGTTTTAGATCACAGCTAGTTGGGAGAAGATAGTGGTATTTGTTGGTTGGTTTTGAGTAGATGTCTGCATGTAATTTGTTTTCGACCAGTCTAGATGTTGTGTCCAGAAAAATATGGTTTGAGTTGGAAATTTCTGCCGTGAATTTTATTGAAGGATGGAAGTTGTTTGCCTTTGATATGAAGTCATCCAGACATTCTCTTCCATGTTGCCACTTCATTTCTATATCATCGATAAAGCCTACCCACTGGTATGGTGTACGCTCATCCAATGCTAGTAACTGACCCTTCAGGTTTCCCATAAAAATATTTGCATACGAAAGGGCTATTTTAGTACCCATAGCGGTTCCATTGATATGGAGGTAGATTTCTTCACTAAATTCAAAGTTATTTAATTTTTGGACAAGCTCCAGGAGTTGGACTAGGAAATGTGTGGATGGATTGTTTACAGTTCTTTTCTTCCCATGCTTCTCTATACGCCTGTATATCATTTCTGTTGGGTGCCCGTTGCCGGAAATTATAGGTCTGCCAAGGTTTCCTTGTTTGTGGATTTGCGGTAGAAGATAAAATCTAACTCCCCACGGGTTTTTCAGGGCTTAAGTAGTTTTTCGTTTGCTGGTCTATGTGTCCGATTTGGTACGCCTCATCATTAACATTTGTGATGATTTTTGCGTATTCTAGCTTTGGATAATGGTCCAGTTTTTGGTAGAACATAGCGTCACTTAGTTGTCTACTTGCTTCACTAATGTAGTCTTCCCTATTCATAATGACAACAGAGGAACCCTTATCTGCAGACTTGATTATTAATGTTT
>JAEAOA010002125.1:460000-607500 GCA_016746295.1 Potamilus streckersoni
GTTTGATAAATGGAGTGTTTTGCATAAATCCCCATTTTGAAAATAAATTTATAAACAACATGTTTAATTTACTAGACGAGTTGCCTGCTTTTTATCTGAAATAAATTCTAAGGTATAATTATATTTATCGTGATACTAGAAGCAGTGTTTTTACATCTTAATGAAGCGATACAACTTTCAAATACATTGGAATGCCACCATAGTTGTTCATATCTCTATTTAACAATCCCTATAATATAATGGAAGAGAATTAGTCAAGCCAACCGGTATAATTGAAAAATCAATGTGTCGTAAAATAACTTGTTCCGTTGACCTCATGCGTTTGAGCCAAAGGAAGCATATTGCGCATGCAAATAAATATCCTTCTCATAAAACATGTTATGCTCCACATCATTGTAGACAAGTCTTTCACTGTTTCTACATTTCTGATTGCTCATGTACATGTTGAATCTTTATCAATTCGTACCATATGATGGTTTGTGCAACGATTACTTTTTTCTGTCCACGTGATTTGTACTTATTAACATTCAATTTTAAAAATAGCAGCAAAAAAGACAAGCATATACTTTGCATACGAAAAATGCATACCTACTGTACTTAGCACTTGAACGTAATCCTATAGCGTATCAGATGAATGCTTTCATGCAGAAGACGTGTTTAACTCCAGTTAAATCAGGAATGAAAACATTGCCTGCAGTACCTATGAAGAAATTATGTTGATGATAACCGTTGTCATAGTGACGGTAACTGATTATTTCCTATCTGTAGTAGTACATTGTAACGGCTATTGATTTTATAGTGCTTAATAGAACTGAGATTCCTTCAGTAATTGAAGATTACGCTCTTGGAAGAAACAATTTAAAACGGAAATATCGTGTGGGTTAAAGCTACATGCGTCACTGCATCTAATGGACAGAAAAAAATTACCAAAAAATATTTTACTAAAGCGTCCATTAAGATTACATACATTGTTATCGTCTGCATTTGCCTATCGCTGGTAATGCTTTTCCCCTCATAGAAAATGACTTGCTTAGAGTGAAGAAATCTTCAAATCTCTGCTTAACAAGTGCTATAAGTGCATAATATCATCCCCACGTGCGCACGCGACGGTAATAAATGAGCTCTCTTGACGGTGTAGTCTGAGTGTGTAATGTCATTTCTCCTTTGGAAATTTAAGTCAGGACTCTGTCATATATTCTTCACAAATGACGACAAAACACGTGTTTGGCTAGAGTATGCGCTTAAGTGTGCATCATTGGTTAGTTACTCCAACACTAATTTCTCTACTGCTTCGGTTATATAACAAGAATTGAAATTCTTCACTATAGCAATCAATCAAAACCGAGCTAATAAAAGCACACATCCCGTAATTATACAATCGAACATTCAAACCATTTCAATCCTTAAGCACAACAACTAAGTCTGTTCAAACCGAGACAAGAAATAGGATTGAACTTATCGAGTTTAACAACCAATCAAATTAAACCCTACATTCTACCAAACCCTCCGCCCGCCTCCCCATCGCCATATTTAAAAACCCAACTAATACCTTAACTATATCTCCCGGTATACAACTCACTAATAAGTAACCCCCTTTAGCCCCATCGCAACTAATTATTAACAAATCTCCCTCACCGGGAGAAACTGTTAATACTAACTAACATAAGCCTACTCGGTAATATTCAAAACAACAAACACCAATCTACCCAATTTCATGTAAACAGAGAAATTATATTTTAATACCTTATACTCAAACCTCGTAAACAATTTAGTCCTTTTCCTTTGTTGACACTAACCTCACCCGTCCCAGCACATAACTGGTAAGGGTTAGGAGTGGCACCATGTTTTCCTAAAGAGTTTCCCCTTTTTTTGTTTTCTTGTACTGTATTCCCGTTCGATTTTGTTTTGTGTTTAATTGTGCAGAGAGTTGCTCTTTATTTTCTTTTCCTGATTTGTTAAATTAAGTTGCCTCATGTTGATGGTTTTGTTGTTCCCCTAGTTCGTGTCAGAGCCTACACGAACCCGGGTTCGAACTTTCCCAGCTAAACTTAGGATTGTACTATCTTCTCCAATGGCTATCTGCCTTGGAGCCAATTTCCAATCCTTTTATTTTGTTCTTCTCGCGAAGTGATTTTGAAGCGTCCTTCCATTTATCCTATGTTGTGCATTTTTTGAGTGTTTGTTGTGTTGTAGATTTTTTTGTAGGACGGCCTGTATCATATTATTGGGGTTGTTTTCATTCTTCCATACTATAATAACAACCATTAAATCCAACTGAGCCTTAATTCAGCCCAAATCCAGTTTAATAAAAGCTGTAATACAATACAACTGCCGGCACAGGATAAAGTCAATACCCGTGAGCCAGTTGTATGCTCTAATCTACGAGACACCTCATCACTGATACGCAATTCATCCCTATAACTTACTAATTGAATACATAGCTCTCGACATATACGGTAATGAATTTTTAATTCCTACTCTAAGGTATTTTGTCGTAGTGCGGCGCTAAAGGCAGGCAAAAACACCCTTATTCAGATAATTTTAGGAATAAGGCTAGAGGATATATACGATCACGCTACAATAACACAAACACTGACCAAAACCAACTAAAACACCATAAAAAGGTAGGCTTACAAACAACAACGTCCAGTAACAACGACAACAGTTAATGAAAGAAAAGCAGAAATAAACCGAAAAAGTAAATTAAAAAACAAATATTAAGAAAGACACAAAAACAGAAGATTAGAATGGAAAAGAAACAGGTGCCCACTCACCAAAGATGTTGAAGGAGATACAAGCTATCCAGCACCGGAGAGTGTACAAAGAGAAATGCACACTACTGCTCCAGTTCAATTGCCACACAGAAAAGATTTACCTTGCCACTCCACCAACGCTGGCCATTTCGAAAAGATAGTTATATCTTCAAAGCAAGAAATTGCCTTAAGCATCAAATCCATGCCGCACTACCTCCGCCCTCTGGATAAGCTCAAGAGTAACGGTGGTAAAGCCTACTACCGCAAACTCAATCAAGGGGCAGTCCAGGCGGTACTGCCTACTGCCCCACAAGCCCCCTCCCTCCCCGACAACGATGCCCTTTTCGAGGAAAGTGGCCCTTCCCACAAATCAAACTTAGGGTCTTCAAATTGGCACATGAGGACCTGGGCCACAAACATTACTCAATCCTGTAAGCCTCTGTCTAAACAACACCTAACAAACACCCCAATTAATCTAAATATCCTAAGAGGGCTCACCTCTTAACTGATTGGTCATCACCTTCTACAACATATAGTACTATAAGTACGCGGAATTCCAACTCTTGCCTATTCAAAATTCACTACCAAACTAACACCCGATAGATTACACAGGTGGCTGACACAATATTGGCATAGGGAAGTCCACTGGTACAACTGGGCTCAATTTGACTAAGTAGTGTGACGCTTTTTGCAGCCCGCTCCCGGTTCCCTTCCCTCTTTTTCCCCGCCGCCCAACACGTTGCCCTTGTACACTCTGCTAGGAGAAAGTTCAGATCAAAGGTCAGCAAGAATGGCGAAGGCGCCATTCTGACCACTTTTGCCCAGCCCAGCCCAGCCTGGGGCCAACAGTCCAGTTCGGGTCTCTAACCAATCGCGAAGCACTCAGTCCATAGGTAACTATAATCTTGAGAGCAGCATCACTGATACGTGAAGGAATGTTGTTGTGTTGTGTTTGTTTTGTTGCTGTTAATGTTTTTTCATTTGTACATCAGTTCTACTTCTTGTCCTTTGCAATGATCCTCATTACCATTTTCTGGAAATACTGTCACTGAATTTTAGTTGATTCAGAGGTCAAAGTCAGGACTATATTTTAACACAAATTAAAAACATGTTCACATTATTAATGATTGTAATATTTAATCCACTCATAATGAAATTTTAATAATTTATTATTTGTTTACAAACTTAATGTTACTGGTCAAGTGGTACACATTGAACATGATTTTGGAGAAGGCCATGTTTAAAATTCAACTATACATGACATTTAATTCATGGAGAAAAAAAAACCTGACATGCAATACAAAATTAAATGTGCACAACAATTTGCTATTAATTGCGGTCAGAATAACTGGTGGAGGAACAACCCGGGAAAATAAATGTAACACCTACGCAGGCAGATATGAGATGGCAGTGATTGGTAAAGGCGAGACCACTTGGCCACCCGGGGCCCTAGCTGTCAACTTTGAGAACTTAACCTTAGATACTTAAGAATATTTTGAGATTTAAAGAACTATCCCCCTCCACATTTAGAGTTCATACCAAATTGTTAAAGCCTTTGTGCCAATCAGCAGAACCTCTCCAGTTATATCTCAAAGTTTCAAGTCAGTAGTTTCAAAGTTTTAGCACAGTATAGACCATTCTTAGAATGTATTAATGTATTTATGTGACCCTGGGTCAACGAATCCAACACGAAGCTAAACTAGGCACCAGCTTATAAATTTGTAAGAGCCAGGGAGCCTAATAATGGCAGATAATGGTTATGTTAAAATTAAGAGAAAATATTTTTAATAAACAGATTAACAGAATATCCCATACATAAATTGACAAAACAATTATTGTTAGGCAGGATTCTTTCCTATTATGTATATTTTATCTAATGTCTGCATGTACATATTGGTTGTTAAATTTCATCCATCTACTAACTCCACAAAAATAATATTAATTATAATCAATGAAGAAGTTCAGATAAATAAGGGACACATTTGTATGTCTGGGAGCAAGGAGCTTTGACTTTACACACACACACACACACATACATACATACATACATACATACATACATACATACATACATACATACATACATACATACATATATATATATATATATATATATATATATATATATATATATATATATATATATATATATATATATATATATATATGAATGGCTTTCAAACAGCTTTGAATACATAATCCTGCTGTTTTGTGGGTAAATATATAACTGCCAGTATATTGAAACCAATAAAATGTGTTTGCATGAATAAAATCGTATATCTATATTGTCAGTTGACAAATGATTGAGAAGTAAAAAAAAATGTCATTTAAAATGAAAATTCATCTCCCTCCCCCAGGCACTAAAAGCAGCAAACACCATAAAAGCAACCAGGTTGTGTGGACTTTTGAAACAAATTAAAATGCAAGCATATCCACATGTACACAAAACAATTTAAAGTACACCACAAAGACTCTACTGGTTTGGGTGATGTGGTTGGTTAAATGGGCAGTTTGTGTCACTATGCACATTTTGTAAATAGTTTATGCTGACCGCGTCTTTTGACCGCAGTATTGATTGATCATAGCTGTACATTTATACCATACCTAATCAAAAACAAAATTCACGCTTTAAATAGTTTCTTTTCTTTTGTTAATTTGTATTTTGTGTGCTATAGAGAAAAAGGACACTCGAAATAAAGACGTAAATTAACTTACGTTTAGAGAATGGACATATAAAGTTTTCGCCACTATAATATATACAGCGGTAATTCTATAATGGAAAATATTCTAACGAAAAAAGAAACAATTTTTTAAAAATACGTTACATCCATTACAGCCGCGATCGATATAATATATTCTCTAGCAAAAGGACTCTACATAATATATTATATGCAGTATAATCGCGAGCTTCCTAGCTTAGACTTGTTTTCGCGTGACATTAATATTCGTGAGGATCTCATTAAGAAGGGTCTATACGCTTAATTACCAACGAACAGACGACAGACGGATGGATGGAAAGGTTGCAGTAGAGACGAACAGGTCGACATAATCACTGCCTTTGTCGAAAATGTGGGTTAATAAACCAATAGTATTTACAGTAGATGATGTTATCGTGTTGTATACATAAGGAAGCAGCAATATATTATTATATTTTTAAGAAATGAACACACAAACTTCGTGTTTTGGGTCTGTCTATTAGATAAGGCATTTATAGGATTCACGGTACTAACTCAGTTCCCATAGTAATCCTATGCAAAATCAATGATATTAAAAACAGAATAACTTTATATTTCTCATTGCTCATGATCAGACACCTATTTATCGGGGCCCCGAGTGGCCGAGTGGTCTAAAGCGCTGTCCGTTACGGATCACTGCCATCTCACCTCTGTTTGCGTGGGTTCGAGTCTATGATTCGGCGAATGTGGATATGTGAGAAAGCTTGCCAGTAGCTTTTCGTGGGTCGGTGGTTCTTTCCGGTGATTTTCCGGTTTCTTCCTCCACCATTAATACTGGCCGCCATGAATAGCCTATCATGTGCTGAAAAATGACGTTAAGCCCAACAACAACAACAACAACAACAACACATATTTATCAGTATAGATACAACCTGGATGTCATCTTCTTTGAAGAGAAAAGGTTATTATCTGCTGTATTTTCTGGACCTACATGTGTTTGAAACATATACTTTCAATTAATCACCAAAGGTCAACTGCTTCAGTGGCCTAGTGGTCAGAGCGTCCGCATCGGATGCGGGAGCTCGTGGGTTCGATCCCCGGTCGAGTCATACCAAAGCCTTACAAATAATGGTACTAACAGCTACCTGGCTTGGCGCTCAGCATTAAGAGGTTAGTGTTAGGACTGGTCGGCCTGGTGTTAGGATAATGTGACTGGGTGGGACATCATTCTACATGTCTACGGCATGATGCCTCAGTGCTAGACATCACTATAATTGCCACACCGTAGCGATATGACTGATTTTTTTTAAAGCTACGTTAAAAATCAAAATCACATCACACCAAAGGTCAGATACTAGGTTTAGTAATCTGTGTTCCATACTCAAGACTGTTCAAAGTACTGAAATTCCATCAATAAAACAATGCTTTAAGTTACAACATGGATAAGCTTTTTAAAGATTCTTTTTGCTAACATCTACCTTTCATTACCATCCAATCTTAGCAAGCCAAATTCATATATACTTTTATTTTACATTCACGTATTTCCTAACTGGTTCATAATATTCCTTCAAGTTAATACCGTGTGTTCTACAGGAAGAGCCAATTCGGATCTCAGCTCAGAAATCATGGATATCATCTGATATTTGATGCTGTTATGAGTTTAATGCCACTTTCTCAGCACATGAAGGGCTATATATGGCGACCATTCTCTTTGGTGGCGGATGAACCCAGGAAAACCGCAGACCTATTGAAATCTACAGGTAAGCCTTATTACATACCCAAGCGACAAAGTTGAGATGACAGTGGTTAATGAAGGCGTGTTTCTTAGACCACTCGGTCACGCGGTGTCCCCGGCTGATTGTAACGAAAGTACAAAGAAACCACTAGGTTAGCATTAGACACATTCAACTTTAATCACTTGTGTATGAATGCAGTACACGGGTATTCGTAAATTATGTGAATAAGTGCTATCCTTGGTATATGAAAGCTGGCATAAAACAACTTTCGATGGATAAGCATGAATCTTAGCACTCAGATTTAAAACTAAATTCTTCCTGAAATGTAGATTCGTATTACAACAGGATTTCTTAAATTAAGTACTTCCGGGCCATGTACACTTAAATTTTTTTTTTTAAAAAAAATATCCCAAACCGTTGCTTTCAGTACCTACCTGCAAACGTTTCAGAAACGTATACGTGTCCTCATTCTAAAATATAATTAAACATCCATTACATATTAAATAAATGAAAAAAAACACTGATCTGGCTTTCCGTGTAGTTGTGGTTTTGTTTGATGTGACTAGTACTGCTTCTTCAGACTAAACATGGCGATATCGATTCGACTGCGGTTAAACGCACGAGCGATTTTGCACACTGTTCTTAGAGATATTTAACTCTAAGTTATTTATAACTGCCAGCTGAGTAATGTTGCTCCAGGTATATAATATATAATGATATAACATCAATACAAGTGAATCGCGTGGGTGAAAAAATCAACAGTATTTTGTGAGACACTCGACTAACTTGTTTTGTTATTTACTCAAAGCAAAAAATTTTTCTCTTTGTATATTTTGCTCAAGGAAGTTGGCTAGTTCAAGTACATTAGGAGTTAGTAATATAAGGCCAGCTGTTACCGTTTATGCTCTGATGGGTATTATGTACATTTGCACAGTAGATCTGCAATACATAGTTCTTTCTGAATTCAAGGTAATAAAGCATCCAATAAAAATGAAAAATTACATAGAATGGGATTCCATCCTAGGTCTTTATCGTGAATGTCGATATAGTGACAAATACAGTGACTGAAGACATTTCTTTACTTTTACTATGGCTGCCTATTGATAATAAAAATCTGGACAGATTTTAATTATACTTTTCTTTTCGGTTTTTTTTTTTGTCCTCTTGGGGAAAACCAGAAATTCAATGGCAGTCTATAAATGTTTACACACCATATCTGAACTATACAAATCCAAACTGTAAGACAGACACCAATCTCTGTGCGAATATTATTAGTGTAAGCCATCCATGCAAGCTTTAGTATACTGCCTCCATACAAAATAATTATACTGGAACAATTTCCTTTATTTGTGGTGTGTTTAGACCAATAACTCGGCCGCCAAACATGTAATGGTATTAATGGGCAGGTATTATGTTTAGCTGAGTTTACATAATTCGGAATGTTTTTCTCGTCTCTAATGCATTTTCCGTTTGGCGTGCGGTTAGCCTTTCCTTATGTGTGCCCATTAATATTCTTTCCAAAAGATAGTATAAAGTGGCTTTGCGCAAATTACTTACAGTACGGTATATTCATTTGCAAAATCTTAAGATACCTCAGAAAGTTCGATACAAGGGCTGCTAAATGTGGCTGGTGGTCTACAAAAATAATAAACATTGGACCAAATTCTTACATTTTGTACGTTTTGCCTTAAACTCATTAACTAGCAACACAAAACAAGTTGTTAGAGATTAAAACTTACGATTCATTAATTAATACAGCATAGAAAACTGAATTGCTAAGTGTGACAGAAATAGATAGATGTACAGCATGTACAGAAAGTCCTGTGAGCAGAGACTATGAACATATTCAAGATTGTTCATTTTGCGGATCATCTTAATGCTTTGGACATTGTGTCATTATTGATATTACCAAAATATATGCAAAATTATGCAATTGTCTTCATATAGATTCTGTTTATGGCCAATACATGCGTTTCTACCTGTTTAGGAACTACTTTATAAAGTTGATTTTATTTGTTAACAGAAAGACAGATCACATTCAGTTTCTCCAAGTTTTTTTCACAATTCAATTCTTGCCACTAAATGGAATATTCACCAGTGTCAATGTCGTTTCATTTTCACGCTTACAGGAGTCACGGTACTAATTCAACTCCCATAGTAAACATATGGAAACACCATCATATTTAAGATTCAATAACCTAAAATTTCTGAGTACTGATGATCAGACCTATATTTCTCCATGCACAACTATCCTTGGTGAAAGCTTCTGTGCGGAGAACACCATATGAGCCGCGGCATTTTTTGACCTACATGTGCATGAAGAACATGTTATTGATTCTGCACCAAGCGAATCAAGTGCTACTTTGATTTAGTCTTTAAAAGTACTAAAACTGCATCAATAGATATTTGTCTATATTGTTTTAAATTACACATAGGATAAGCTTCCAAAATATATTTTTACTAACATTTTACTTTTCATTATTAACCAATTATTGACAACCAAACCCGTATATACTCTATTAATTCCTCACCCATTTATATACTGGTTCACAGTTCTTCCATATAATTAGTACCGTGTGTCCTATAACCAGATCTAAATTTTTTAGAAAGACGCGTATTTTACTCATTGATATTGTAACATAATTGAAACAAAGAATTGGCCATACTTGTGCAATGGCATTTTATGTGATACCACTGTATATAGTTAAATTGCATCCACATTACATGTTGCTGTGTTGTATCACACCTTTTTTGTGGATTATTCTTGTTATTAAAATAATTGTTTTCTGCTTTTGTATCTTCATGTTATCTTTCTATGGCATGCATGCTGCACAAAAGAAACACAAACATACTAACATCAACAAGTAAGACATCACATGGTATCAAATTACATAACACATTGTATTTTCATCTCTTACTTGCTATTAGAGAAGTTTTAAATGTTTTAAATTTCAAAATTTTATTTCTTTTTTTTCTGACTGTCACATATATGATACAATACATCAGTATTCCTCACATTCAGAGAAAACCAACAGATGTGCCAAATGACAAGTCAAATGATAAGAGGTCATTGCCCTTCTGTGACTAAAACAAATCAAATATACACACCCATGAAGCACCAAAAGATTATGACATTCCCAAACTAATTAAACTATCAACACATCTGATTTATCACCCCCAAATATTAGAAAAGGTATAAAAGGCAACAACAACAAAAATCCATAAGTTTTATTGTACTGAAGAATTAAATAACTGATTGCTACTTTTTACCATAAAACTATGGGAAATAGTAAGAAAGCAAAGAATAGACAGTCATTTCTTCAAGCCTGGTTATGTTTCTCACAACAAAGGGAAAAAACTGTCCATCAACCCAAAAGACAAAGCCACTTGAGGTCTGTTACATTAGGACAACAATAGAAAGATTTGAAAAAGGTATGTAAAGTTCATATAATGCTTACATTACTGTTGGAGACAGTAAGCCCATGTGCAAACTGCTGCGGCCAAAAGTCAAGAAGTAAGCTGGAGGCGAATAAATATGTGGAAAAGTTTGCGATGCTAGATTAAGTCCATATTTATATGCAATATTCAGACACTGATATAATTTATCACTGCATAAACTACTTGGTAAATTTACGTAATAGAATTGAGTGCATATAAAACTTGTCTAATACATAAAAAGTTTACTTAAATTTACCCAAAACTCATAATAAGTTACGAAAAAGCCTCAACATCATTATTGTAGTTACTTTCCTCATCAAGCAGTGTTAAATTACTTTTCAATATAAAGCTGAATAAAATACTTAAATTATTGAAATAGAGAAACAACGCAAAACCTTGCAATCACTGAATAACAAAGGGGAGGTAACATACCTTGATTTGTCATACAAAGTAGCAACCCAACTAATACAACGTTTTCACAACGTTGCTGTTTGCTTTTTATTCTGGTTACGTTGGTAATTAACGTTTGGCAACGTTAATACAACGTCACACATGAACATGATCTAAAGTAGTCATCTGATCTATAAAAAATGTAGTCAATTACAAATAGTATGTATATGCATTGATGCTTATAGAATTGACAAGAAAAATATATATTTTTACAAAGGTAATATATAACTTGTTTTCAACGTTGTACTAACGTTGTGGTTAATTTTTCAGTGTCAGGGGAAACAATCGTAGTTTCGTAGTTTATTCATTTTTATTTTCAAAACTAATAAATATAAGAGGGCTGCAACTTTTGCAGCAAAATATTTTACTCGTAGATTTTTCTCAATTACAAACATGTGATAATGTCTTTGCCTTGTCAATATTCTACGTATCTACAAACCGAGGTCTAGCTTATCCGGTACAGTAGTTGTTGCAGAGACGAATCTCCAGTTTCAAGTTAATTTGAACTACGAAGGTATGAACTTTAAATAGTAATTATATAATCACATTTTTTGTTGCAAAAAATAACGTTTGGTTATTGGTTGATGCCATTATGCACATGTATACTGCTACTATCTAGTCGCGAGGCAGTGACCTGAACCGCATTTTCAAAGAAAATAGGTCGTTTCGGCCAACGTGTTCAGCTTATGAAATAACCTAACTGTTTGGCATATTTCTCTGACTTTTATCCGACTCGTATCAAGTAAATTATATTGGTACACTGGTACCTTTTTTGAAAGAAAAATATCGAGATAGTATAGGTAAAATGCCGTCTGTTAGGCTAACATTTCGAATCACGCGCACTTCGGTAAAGAGCGTAAGATTTATCGTTCTTGATCAAAACATTTTTTAAATAGCAAGTAATACAAATAGAAATCAATCACAACTGAAATTTAAATTAATTTATGTTAAAACATATGTCTACATATGCTGATATACTTAGATGTGAAAAAATAAAATGCATCTTTAAGGTAATTAAATTTTGATAATTACTGACATGAATTACAGTTGTAAATAATGTAATATTGGCATGTTTTCAGTGATAATTATGTACATGAACTTTTTGCAATTAATAAACTCAGCACATGTGAATAACATCTGACATCAGCTATGCAGCATATTTACTCATTCATAAATGGGAGAACTTATGTTGAATGTTCACTGGAAATTGATGGGTCTATGTCATTTGTAAGATTGGGGATTCGACTTAAATATAATCTTTTATTTCATTTACAACTCTCAGGGTTCCTGCATGTCATGAAATCCTCGAATAGTTTTGGAATTTAAAAAATAAATTTCAAAGGCCTTGAAAAGCTATGGAATTTGTCAAAACATTGCAAAGTTTTGCATAAGTCATGAAATTTGTGACAATGGTGTTAAAGAAATTAATTACTTCAAATTTCATAGAGCACCATGAACAGGTTAAATAAAACGATAAAATTACAATCGATAAATGGTTTCAATTCATATAACAAGAGTAAGTATCACATGATTTCTGGTGTAGTTCACTAAATAAAAGAAAGCAACTGGAAAGTAATGTGTTTTGTTAAATAGGAACAAATACAAAGATTACATTGGTCATTGTATTATGACATGAATTACAACATAAAGTTAAAGTGTGCTAACCCAGGTAAATTTAAAATGTACATATTAAAAATATTTGTTGTTAACTTATTTGTCATTTTAGATTAAAAGATGTCATTCTTTATGCTAATTTACCTGACAATGTAAGATAACGCGGTCCCTGAGTTTTATGAAATGGCCCTGGAAAAGTCATGGAATTTGTTTTTGCTAAGTCTGCAGGAACCCTAAACTCTCTAAATATGAGTAAGTCAGTTATACACTTTATTCATAAATTTAATTCTAATCTAAGGTAGTATAACTGTTTTATGTTACAAAATGTTGGCTAAATGTGTGGCAGTACAAAAACTACATTTTGCAGCATATAAAAGGATTTGTTCAATGCACATCAGACTCGTCACTTCATTTGATAATTGTATTGTCATCTAGTAGACCTTATAAATGTTAGTGTTCAGTACTAACTTCATGAACATTGAGTCAACACCAAAATTTGTTTAGAAATGGAAGATTATGTCATGAAAGCATAAGTGTCACGGTCTACCTAGGTGGACGGATATTTATCCAACTGACACTAATCCGGTATTTGATCTGTGGACAAACGCCGCGAGCAAGAAGACAGCGAGATGTAGTCGCCAAAAAGTTCTTTGTGCAGAACAGGGCTTGGTAAATTACACCTGGGTGCTAATCCTTTAGTAGGACATCAAAAGAGCCATTTGTAATAAAATGATAGGCAACTTATATTGACAGTTCCGCTGATTTACAACTTGGGAATGGTTAGTCCACTGCATCCAATCAGAATTAAGCTAGTGGGTATGCATACCTCAAAGTTTCGAGGATATTAAACTGACTCCATCCCAAAATTATTTAGTAGACCGAGGCAGATTACTAGGTGATTGCACGATTAAGGCTACTCCGAGATACGCACTCGTAAATTTGGCGTGAATCGCAGGGAAAAGATTGGAACAAAGAAAGCTTCAGAAGGAAGCTTTCCGGGTGGGATAACTTCAGTTAGAAGGAGAGTCTTGAGAGTCTGAGCGAGAAGACTGAAGTAAGACTGTCGGTACAGTCAGGGTCGACCGATTGGAGTCGACGGTTCCACGAGGAAGTCGACAGAAAGGGAAGTGGATGTGGAGAGGAAATTGGAAGGAGCAAAGGAGTAGTAGAAGTGGAGAGGAAATTTGATGGAGTAAAGGAGGAGTGCAGGAGAAATTTAGAGAGACAGATGAGTAGAATCAAGGTCAAGGCGAAATTCTCACACTGATTCAGATGATGAAATAGGCACAAAAGGGTCGAGCGATTGGGAAGCTCGCATGTTGAAATTTTATTATTAATTAAATTGTTTTATTTAATTCCATCCCTTTGTACTTTTGTATTTAACTGTTTCATTTCACCCTTTTGTACTTTTGGATTTAACTGTCGGCATTGCTGACTGGGGGCTGTCTACCTAGGTGGACGGATATTTATCCAACTGACACTAATCCTGTATTTGATCTGTGGACAAACGCCGCGAGCAAAAAGCCAGTGAGATGTAGTCGCCAAAACGTTCTTTGTGCAGAACAGGGCTTGGTAAATTACACCTGGGTGCTAATCCTTTAGTAGTACATCAAAAGAGCCATTTGTAATAAAACGATAAGCAACTTATATTGACAGTTCCGCTGATTTACAACTTGGGAATGGTTAGTCCACCGCATCTAATCAGAATTAAGCTAGTGGGTGGGCATACCTCAAAGTTTCGAGGATATTAAACTGACTCCATCTCAAAATTATTTAGTAGACAGAGGCAGATTACTAAATGATTGCACGATTAAGGCTACTCCGAGATACGCACTCGTAAAATTGGCGTGAATCGCAGAGAAAAGATTGGAACAAAGAAAGCTTCAGAAGGAAGCTTTTCCGGGTGGGATAACTTCAGTTAGAAGGAGAGTCCAGAGAGTCTGAGAGAGAAGACTTTAGTAAGACTGTCGGTACAGTCAGGGTCGACCGATTGGAGTCGACGATTCGACGAGGAAGTCGACGGAAAGGGAAGTGGAGGTGGAGAGGAAATTGGAAGGAGTAGTAGAAGTGGAGAGGAAAGTTGAAGGAGTAAAGGAGGAGTGCAGGAGAAATTTAGAGAGACAGATGAGTAGAACCAAGGACAAGGCGAAATTCTCACACTGAATCAGATGATGAAATAGGTATAAAAGGGTCGAGCGATTGGGAAGCTCGCATGTTGAAATTTTATTATTAATTAAATTGTTTTATTTAATTCCACCCCTTTGTACTTTTGTATTTAACTGTTTAATTTCACCCTTTTGTACTTTTGGATTTAACTGTCAGCATTGCTGACTGAGGGCTCAGAACCATATTCACCTACTTAACTTCTGAACGATAATCGAGCCTGGGTGGGTGCCATACCTAAATAAATATTGGAAACACCCCACCCCATTTTCATATAACCAAAACCATACACGGGTATAAAAATAATTAATTAAACCCCATAACACTCTAGGGTATAATAAAAAACCCTACTGTAACAAAATAGTCTTGTCATCTTGTAGACATTATAAATGTTAGTGTTCAGTACTAACTTCATGAACATTGAGTCAACACCAAAATTTGTTTAGAAATGGAAGATTATGTCATGAAACCATAAGTTTCTGTTGCTCAGACACATATTTCTGAACATTGTGAACAGTAGTTAAATTATAGGTCATAAAACATACTGAACAAGATTTGTGCATTTTTGCATGTAAACAATATTTACAATGGTTCTATTTTCACTGATGTATCTACTCTGTTCATGACTACATTAGATTGTTTTTTTTTCTTTCTTAGGTATACCAGTATCATCTCTAAGTCTGATGCCAAAACCATCCTCATTGAATGCAACATTTCAGATACCAGTAATAATGAAACAAGACATCCAGAGAGTAACAAAATACAGAATTACACTGACAGTAAGTTCTTTTTCAAATAAATTTTACAAAAAACAAGTATTTCACTTCATAAATAGTTTTCATTGTTTTACCTGTTTGCTATACAGATCTTTACAAGGAGTTAATAGCAATGATTTTGATCCTTCAAAACAGATGCTTAAAGTATCATAAATCTCTTACAGATTTCCAGCTCAGTGTACTTATGAAACTGGACACAATTATTGAGAATCAGCAGATGCTGCTGGCCCTTCATTGGAAAGTTTTAATTAACACACATGACCCAAACACAGAATGTACAGAAGAAATGATTGTAATGCCATGAGATTTAGTGGAGGAACTAGAGGACGAGAGGATGGAAGAGAATCTGGAATTTGCCAAAATGATTGTAAGTTGGGGACTTATTTTCTCATATAAAACTGTTATCATGTCTATAACCTTTATTTACTGTTGTAAACCTCAATATGCATCCAACAAGTACTGAGGCACTTGCAGAATTATTTTTAAGTGGTGGGGGAGAACATGTGGTTTTACAGATGTAGGTCAAAACTTGTTTATAGATGAACATGTACAAGATTTTAGTACGTATACACTGATATATATTTTCTATTCAGTCTTGAGTGAATGTCATTTATGAAGTTAAATGATTCATGTTGTTTAATTTGTTTTATAATTGCTTTCAGTACATTGTGTTGCATAGTTGCTGTTAAACTGTTTCAGGTTTGAGCAAACAAATTTGCATGCAAAACCTATGTAAAAAACTATTAAACAACATGTTGTCACATTATTATTATTATTATTATTATTATTATTATTTTTATTATTATTATTATTATTATTATTATTATTATTATTTTCAGATAATAGTATTGGAGCTCCCTTGATGTATATGATATTGGGGATAGTGTCTGCAGGATGATGAAAAAGCTAGGAACAAAAAGACAGTGGTCAGAGTATAGCCTAAAGGGACCTAAAAGGAAAAACCATTTCAAGAGTTTCTGATATGCTGGCTTTTGATAAGTATGCATGACTTGATTTTCAGTTGTTTCTTTTTCATGTGACTTGCCAGAGATTTGTAAATGAATGGATAAAATGCATGTTACTTCACACACATATGCTGCAATTACTTGCATTTGAAGTAAGACCAAATTTCAAAGTCTGTTTTATAAATACTCCATTAATTTTTGTGGGTTTTAGAACAAAGAAATGTGACCTTTGTTGTGAAACTCCTTTTAAAACATTGTGTTAGTCTTTCAGGATCCTGCTTGAAAAATAGTGGCGAAGCAAAAAATGATGAAATTGAAGAGGTCATATAGGAGACCCTAAAATATGCACCTAACCAATGACCTATGTATATGCTGTGGCATGAATTGTACAAACTGGAATTAACAAATAATTGATACTTAAAGATCATCCATAAAGGATGTCCATAAAACATACTGGAATACAAGCAGTAATCCTTAAGCAGCTGTTCCTTTAAACCCTCTTGTCTGCATTTGACCAAACCTTTTCCCCATCTGTGCACACATCCTTTATGGATAATCCTTAACACTGGTTAATGTGACTTTTAAATATGTAAGCAGTGCTGAGATGATATTTGACTTTGTTTAAGCATTAAAATTATTTTTTAATTTGCAGGTACCTGAGGAGAAGAAACAAATTTTAGAGTGGAGGAGGAGACTGATTTTGATTCCTAATCTTAATTAAATCTTGAAAATAAACAAAAAGTGATATTAAAATGTATATTGTATTGTTTCTTTTTTCATATTTGTCTCTTAAAAACTACTGTCTGAACCTTCAGTCTGTATAAATTCAGGGTTATTCCTTATCAGGCAAAAGTCGTGTGATTTAACCATCTACTTTTACTTTACACCCAGTACTTTTAAGAAAATTTATTATTCCCATTGGGGTAAGTCCTTCAAAACCCCAGCCTTTTTTGTCAACTCACCTGTCCCATTTAAATGTAATGGAAGGCTCTGCTCTAAAGCTTGTTAGGAAAAGTAACCAGCAAGAGGGTTTGATACTATGAACAAGAAGCAATGTTTGTATATAAACTATGTTAGAAAACTTATACACTTACACTGAAACTGATTGCATACTTCAGAATGGACATATTATATATTTATATTAAATATGTATTGTTCCTAATTTTATTATTCTTTCTAAAAGTATGTACAGATAAATAAAAATTCTAGACTATATTGTGCAGAGTGCATTTTTATATGTGCTATTTTAAACTAATTTTTGATAGCTGACACATAACGTTGCATGCAGATTACCAATTCATACAATGTTGGAACAATTAGTGTACCCTGGGATATTATTATTTGTATTATTATTGTCAAATGACTGGTGATGTTTGGTTTGTCGAAATTATAAAGTTGGTGCAGAACTGACAGCTGATAGGTGAAAATGGCAGTCTTGAAATTCCTGCTATTGCAACTCCTAGATGGATGGCAATGTTCACATTTTTGCAGTGTTTTCGATTTGGACATTCTTGCCAGCAGTGGGGAATGTGAATTTCAGAAACACTACCAGCTTTCATATGATTTCCATATCGATTTGCAATGTTGTTAAAATGTTGTAGGAAGGTTATTTTATAACATTAAACAACAACATTAAAGCAACGTTCCAGCAAGTTCACCAAATCACATTGCCACAATGTTATATGACAATGTTGCAACATCCTTGCTGCAACATGGAATTGTTAGCTGGGAAGCTCTAATTTACAACTATATGATTATATTCTATCACTTTATACAAAGTGCATACCAATGTTGCCTATATAAATAGCTTTTGTTTCAAATTTGAGACCATATTTCTGATATGAAGTTTTTATTTTTCATATATTCACATCAACAGATCTTAAAATATTCATTGAGAGAGAGGATAGTACATTACACCTGCATGTTGAGTATCAGCTAGGTAAATCTCCAGTGTTAGAAACAAAATTAAACAAGAATACTCAGTGGAATCAGCAAATCAAAGAAAAAATGCAGCTTACCAAAGAATATAATTTTTAAGAAAAACTTCCATGGGATGGTTCATAGTGCTGTCCTTAACTGCAATCATGGAGATGGAGCATCTCGGGTTAAGCTGTGTCAATCTATCGGTTGTCCAATTTCAGCTTGCAGTTCAGAGGCATAAATATATATATATATATATATATATATATATATATATATATATATATATATATATATGTATATATATATATAAGAGATAAAATGTATAAAGCAAGTACAGTATATAAGAGAAAAAATGTGAGGAAAGGGCATTTCGTTACAAACTATGAGAAATATCAAGAAAAGAATTATAATAAAGGCAAACTAATGTGTGCTATAGCTAAAATAAAAACAAGCAAAATATGAACATTACTCCCCCTCGATTTTAGTACATATCTACAGGTTGATGCAATGTGGCATGTGCAGTCCTTGCATTGTACAATGCTCTCTGCTTTGATCTACTGAATGTGTCTCTAAAGTTAAATGATCAGTATTTATACAAAGGTGATTGTAACATAAGTGGTTTACAGTTCAAATCTCTCCCCCACCCCCATTTGGGGGAATTGTTGCATATTGGTAATAGTATTTACCCATATAAGCCAATCTGTGGGCACCAACATATGAAATTTTGCCATCAGGCCATACAAGTCTCTTTTTCCCGTAGCCTGAGCTATCTACTGCCTCTGTCCAGTGTATACAACCCTTCCCATGTATGATTTGTATAGAATTTTTTCCAAACTCACATGCAAACCATGAAAGAAAGACTCCATTATGATTGTCATATGCATAAACCGCCAAAATGATACCCTGGATACATGCGGTAACCATGGAAACAGGTTCCTATTATGGTATAGGTTGCATATAGGAGTCATGGTACTAATTCAACTCCCATAGTAAACTTATGGAAACACCATATATAAGATTCAATAACTTAAAATTCCTGGGTACTGATGATTAGACTTATATTTCTCCATGCACAACTATCCTTGGTGAAATCTTCTGTGTGGAGAGCACCATATCAGCTGCATCATTTGTTTGATTACATGTGCATGAAGAACATGTTATTGATTCTGCACCAAGTGAATCAATTGCTACTTTCATTACTGAGTAACCCTAAGTCAAGTCTTTAAAAATACTAAAATTGCATCAATAAAAATTTGTCTACATTTTTTAAATTACACATAGGATAAGCTTTCAAAAGATATTTTTACTAAAATTTTACTTTGCATTATTAAACAATTATGGACAACCAAACACATATACTATATTATTTCTTCACCAATTTCTATACTGGCTCACAGTTCTTCCTTGTAATTAGTACAGTATATCCTATAGACTCCATATTATTGTATACTCCATCAAAGTTTTGGGATAAATACATAAGGAATTACTTTATTATATTTTTGTATTCTTTCACACACTCAAGGCTAGATGCTGCAGAATACATTATTGAATTAAATGGGACATCATTAGTACCATCACTTTTTAGCCATTTCTTTACAATTATAATCCATTTGCCCACCCAACTGTACGGAATAGTGCATTACCAAAATAACTTAAGCTTATTTTAGGTTGTTTACTCAATATAAAAATATATTTATTTTCATTATGTGCCTGATGTAAGTAAATGATGGAGACGATTGCAAACTTTAGAAAAAGAACCTAATTAGATATTCAATTCGAACTTTGTATACATTACAGTAGCAATATAAAGCACAAAATTAATGAGATATAAGATACAAATTTTACATACAGTAATAATGTCAAACAGAAATCAGTAAGCACCAGTGCTTAAGAAATAGTTAAATTTTATAATACATATATATATATATATATGTGTGTGTGTGTGTGTGTGTGGTGTGTGTGTATGTATGTATATATATATATATATATATATATATATATATATATATATATATATATATATATATATATATATATATATATTTTCAGTTGTGTCTTTATTATGATCATTAAGATATTTTGTCAATATTTTCTTTCTATCTCAGAAATGTGTCGAGGTTATAAATATAAGTGTGCATTCACATATTAGACAGCTACTTACCTCTGGGTAAAATAAAATATATGACTTTTTTAATTGAAATGATTATATTATCCAAGGTAATGTATGTTGCATGTACACTAAAATATTACTATGGGAGCCTTCTTCTTGAACAGCTGATTCACTGGTACTCAGAGTTCAACACCACACTCCTTTTATACAGACATCTGACAAAATCGCAATGTGCATAATGTACATTTGTATTCACACATATATGCTGAAAACATCAGTCAAATTCTGTTTAGCATTACATGGCTTTGTTTATATTTAAATCACAATGTTTAACATTTAACATACATCTAAGATATTATTTGCACTAATAAAGTGCAATGAACAAAACATTACTTAATCAGCATGTGAATGCCTAAAATAAATGATGTAGCTGTTGCTGCTACAGTTCTTCTTGTCAATGACTTAATAAGCGTTTCATATCCACAAATGAATGACATAATAAATGAAAGAAATTAAACTAGGTGTAAATGTACAATTATCATTTATCTGATATGTGATCTTATGAATCAGTTGCAAAATTTTCTTTCTTTGAATAAATAAAATGTTCTCATCTGTATATGTATAACTAGTTCATCTTATCATTTAAACATTGACAGAATAGAGGGCCACTAATCCACTTGTATACATTTTATACAAAGAAACAGCAATCCAATAATGAAAAATATATTTCTGTGTAAAACAAATATGCAACTAAGATAACTAAAAACACTATTTCAACACAAAGGCATGTGAATCCTTTCATTTATATGTATATACCATTACAAGCAATGACAGCTTTAGTCTACTGTACTTACTGGAAGTTTATAAATATGCTTCAGCACGCTCTAGCAGACAGGGTAGGTAGCCGCATCTTCACATTTGCCTATAGCAGACTAATTTCACTGTGGTCTTAAATGAAAAATCTATGAAAATTTTGTTCTTTTGGGTGGTGGTTGTGGTGGAAGTAGTTATATGAAGTTTAACTTCTTCAGCTCTGGTGATATTATGTTGTAATTTTAACACATATCAACAATATAAAGCTTAAGTGTAAATCATATTACACAATTAAACAAATCTCTTGATTTCTGTTATGTACTTTTGAACTCATTAAAAAGCTTCTATTAGACCGTAAGTGATTGCAAGGTAGTATGCAATAATATCGACTTAATGTCTATAATATAGGAAAAAACTTGCTACTTATCGGTTTCTGATTATAAGATAGAGTAGGAGACATAATGTTTTGTGGTTTCTGACTAATCGTATTATCATCTATTGCTAAATGATAAGTATTTTTTTAAAAAATATCATGGTTTAATAAGCAAAATCCTAATATAAGTCTATGTATATTTTTTTTTTTTTTACAGTTGGCCACCAGGAACCTCATCAAGTTTTTACTTGCTGCAGCTTAAATTTCTTTCAATTTAATCATTTTGACACTGGGTGCAGTCATTTCAAATTGTTACGACCCTGTAGATTAATTGTCTGTGTTAAGGAATCAATTCTCTAAAAGTCATTATTTTATTATTTTTTTCATTAAATATAATTATTAATATAATTTTATTAATATCAGTCTGATATTAATATCAGTCTAATATGTTGTTGACTCGTGTGAGCACATGCTGTGTATGATAACAAACTCATTACAAGTAAACATTCAGGAATAGCTATAAAACATATCATAAGATCTGGACTCAATTCTATTGGCCAAAAATCAAAAATGTTTCCAAAAATCAAAACTGATGTTTCCAAGTCTTGTAGATCTTGTCAGGAGTGTCAAATTGTAGGAAAACCAAATCGAAAGATTCCTAAAACAAGTTTAAAACCAATTCCTACATTTGACAAACCATTCAGTAGAGTTATAGTAGACTGTATTGATCCCTTAACAAAGACCATGCCATGTAACCCAAATTGTTCTCAATCAAGCGGGTGTTAACAAGTCTTTCAAAAGTATTTCCTGTGAGGAATTTTGCCAAATTTGGCCATCTCAAATTTGATCAATCTGGTCAAAGGTCAAATTTCAAGTCTGCGGTATTCCAGCTTGTTACACTTGAATTTGGCATTCAGCAGTTCAAGTCAAATTTGAAACTATGTGTACTAGAGAGAATATTTGAGTCCTGTAATAAAGTCCATTCTCTATTCCGTATTCTGCAGAATTTTCTGCAATTAAGATTTCATGGCCCTTACAAAGTAAAGAAGAAAATGAATGAGTTATATTTTGGCATTAGTACTCAAGAATACATAAATTAATGGAGTACTACTGTTTTTAAAGAAATAGCCAGGCCAATCATGTAATTTAGTTGTACCTGTCCCACCAAAGGAAAACATTTGCATGAAGGAATTTAGCTGGATTCTACTAATCTTGGATTAAGTCTGCAGAATTCGAAAGTTGTGGAAAATCTAGACCAGATACTTTCTCATTTCCAGGATAGAGAAAAACGTGAACTTAACAATTGTTGTCTGAATATAAGCACTTGTTTCCAGACGTGCCTACAAGGTCAAACAAAAGTTTTCACGATGTTGAAATAGTAAATAAGAAACCCTGAAACAACACCCATACAAGATGCATCCTTTTAAACAGAAATATATGAAAAAAGATTCAGTATTTACTGGACAATGATTTTATAGAGCTCAGTAAGAGTTATGGAGTTCACTGTGCATTCTTGTTCCGATACAGGATAAAACTTTTTGAATGTGTGCGGATTTTAGGAAGGTGAATAGTGTGACAAAAACACATTTTCACTGCAAAGAATCAATGATTTTATTGACAAAATTGGAAATTCCAAATACGTCACTAAATTTGACCCTTGGAAGAGTCTTCTGGCAAATTCCCGTAACGGAAAGAGCAAATCTAATGAAATTTCAGAATTTGTGACTCCATTTGGACTCTACCAATACAAAGTGGTGTCTTTTGGGATGAAGGGTTCTCTAAGCACATTTCAATGCCTTATGAATGATTACTTCTGGTCTAGGCTACTGTGATACAAACAGTTCATTTACAACAACTGAAAACAACATCTATTAAGGATTCGGAAGTTCTTCGACAGACTAACAGATGCAAATCTGACTATTAATTTATCTAAAAGTGAGTACTGCCGTGCACATGTTACCTTTCTAGGACAAATTGTGGGACATGGGCAGATTAAAACTATTGATGCTAAGGTCAAGGCTATTTCTGAATTTCCCGTGACTGTTAATAGAAAACCGCTTATGCGATTTTTAGGTATGTCTGGGTATTGTCGCAAATTTTGTTCTAATTTTGCTGATGTAGTTCAACCTCTAACAAACTTGTTGAGAAAGAAATACAAGTTTCTTTGGATAAAAAATGACAAGAGGCTTTCAATAGACTAAAAGCCTTACTTTAAAGTGCACCAGTTTCAACGGCTCCAGATATCAGTCAGCCGTTCAAACTATCCATATATGCAAGTGATATTGTGGTTGAAGCAGTTTTGATTTAGGATGACCAAAATGGTGTTTAACACTCAGTGTGTTATTTCTCTAAGAAATTGAATAAACACTAGAGAAACTACTCAACAATCGAGAAGGAGTGCTTGGCTTTAATACTGGCATTACAGCATTTCAAAGTTTATATTAGCTCAAGCAGCAAAGAGGCTGAACCCTACAACTTTCTAGAGACCTTATTTTTGAAAATTCTTAGGAAGGCTGAGAAAAAACGTTTTTGCCTTAATAATGAAAACTTTTCTAATTGACCAGATTTTTGTTCGATTTATTCACGATGTGGTCACTACGCGTATGTCATTCAGCCTCTCTGCTGATATGAATTAAACATCCAGTATAAATATTTTCAATAATGAGTATTGGAGAACCACACTCAGCGAAATTAGCTCGAGAGCGACTAAAGGCAATTAAAAATATCTACCTGTTCGTGATTCTGTTAAGCAACAACTACAATCGCGTCATGAATTTCAAGTTGAATTGCAGAGGATACAAAACAATTATTTAAACCTATCGCTGAGACCACTAAAGGTATTCAACCAGTGTTAGAGAAAACTGCTGAAGGAACTGAAAAAATAGCAAAAAGAACTAAGAAAAAAAATTCTTGAAAACCTTCCAGCGGAAATAGCTGCTGTGATGCCAGCCGGAAATACCTGAGGATGCAGACCAAACAGAAGGTGAAACTCAACAAATACCAGGACAAGCGCGAGTCAGGGTTAATATATCTGACATATTTATCGAGGATGTTATTGTTGATATCAAAAACGCTAAAAGTGTAGTAGATTTAGCTGCGATTGCTGTAAAAAGTTTCAGTGATAGGAAACAGTTTTTTAAAATCTGAATATGCTGATGATGATGTGAATCGTGATATTTGGTACAAATGGATATTTTGCATACACTATGACGTTGATCAGTCTAGAAATAATGATCCTAATTATATAAAATATCTTAATGCAATAGATAGTTATATTACCTTCATGCAATTACCGCCAAAACAACAAGTACTACAACAATCGCTAAAACAATGAGAACAAAAACGACAAGAAACAATAACACGATTGCAATCACAAAGTGATTATCCAGGATCACCAAACTTACGAATGCCAATTCTATTTACACCAAGAAAAACAACACCACCGAAACCAAGTGAAGAGGAAGAAGAAGTATTGCAAGACGCTCCTGGTGCAACTGGAAGTGGCCTAGGGAGTGGTCTTTTTACTTATCCCAATAATGTTCTAGCAGATGTTGATCGACTAGAAATTCTCATCGGAGGAAAACGAGCTGGTAATAACTCATCAGAAATTAATAATGAAGCAGCTGATATTTGCAAACGATTATTTAGTGGCGGCATCATGGATATTGATGTGTATCGGTCTCTCATTAATGAAATCGCCGATGATTACCATAGTGAATAAGTCACAGTGATTAGATACAATTAGTGATCAAATCAATTAATAATAAAATGATCGTGTATGGTGCTCAACTTGGACCTACCATGGTCAGGGTAATAAACTCTCGATTACCGGTATACAGAGCAATCTACAGAGATGGACCAGACGATATCGTTCAGGGTCTGTTTAGAAGAATAGCCCCCAAAGCAATACCTATTGCAAAGCAGCTAGGAATGAAAGCTATTGATGTGATTTGTGAAAAAGTTATAGATAGCTGTTGGTAATCTTGCTAGCAAAGTATATTCAGCAATCAAAGATAGACTAACGCGATTAATACGCAAACCACAACCCGTCTGATCTCATCCTGTGAAATTACCTAGCACTGAAGTGATGCCGCAAGTGTATGTAAAATAATAAATAAAGCCGCTAATCAAAAACTAGCGGAGTTGGTTGATGTCCCAATGTCGGAAAAAGAAAAAAATATAATCGTTAGCCTGATAGCAGGAAGTGGTCTTCGTATTAGAGGAAGAGGATTATAATAAAGATGTTCAAGCACATATCTGACCCCGCATATCTGACCCCGCATATCTGACAGAGTCACTCATTGACGTTCAACATCACAGATATAATCAAGCGTGTAAGTGTCAGACTGAACTAAAAGTTATCATTGACGAATACACATTGAAAGTAAAAAAAAAATATCGAAGACGCATGGTTGTTATTGACATAGACGTTTACTCGGTTTCTGCTGTTGTTGTTGGAACCGGATTATGATTATCAAGACTAACCATGACTGCTCCTGCAGTTTTAACGATTTTCGTTTCTACGATAACAACATGTGCAGGTATTCTCAGCATTATCGCTAAGAAAATATATACATGCGCGAGCGATAAATTAAGCGAGTACATGATGAAATTACACTCAGCAACAGCCGCCTATACTAAATTATGCTCGCATCTTTCCATGTACCTCAGTGATGGTAAAATATCTGATTTAATGATAATAAAAACCTACGATGAAGCATTCGTGATAGAAAACAACGCATGATCTAGTGACAATAACGGAAAGATGGAGAATTAAATAATAACGATAACAATAATGTCAGAGTCCTTGACATCATCAAGGGAATTATTGCAACAGATGGTCACTAATACAACACCATCAAAAACTACTATGATATCGGTTAGTTCGAGCAGTCCTGAATTTAGCGTTAACTTTTTAACTGCAATTCCAGCAAAAGAAATTGCATTGGCTCAACTGCGCGTCTATAATAGCTGGCTAAATATCATGTCGAAACCATCCTGTGATTTACCAGCAAATAATTCACTGATATTTGCGAATAAGAATAAACCGGATGGAACACCTGATTGGCAAGTTGTTGGAATTTCAGCGGGCACTTATCAAATAGAGGAGATTAATGACGAGTTCCAACGCAGAATGAAATCTATCACAGGGAAATAATCGAAAATAGCGATCTCTGTTTACGAACCAACACTATCAGCGGTGATTGAAATAAATTCCTCTGATTACCTCGTAGATATTTATTAGAGTTCGATCAGATCAATGTTAGTATGGCCTGAAATCGCACCGATTTATCAAGGACCACCAGAACCACAGAGATCTGATTTGTCACAGATATTAAAAAATTTATACAATTTCCAGAATATTGAAAAGTAGAAGAAGCTTATCCATGGAAATTATATTCTGGTACTGATAGAGTTGTACATCATATAGATCACATACCAAATTATTTTACAAAAACAATTACTTGTAAGAAAGATAAAGAAGATAGAATAATAACACTAGATATTGATAAGATAAATTCTTATGCTAATAAGATTAAATCTGAACAAGAACGTATGCTTAAAAATCTACAAAATTTATTTTAGGTATTAATATTTTTTGCGATGATGATTTTTAAAAAATTAAATAATTGAATCGACACAGAATTTAAATCAAGTTGCTTCAGACCTAGAGTTCATGAAAAATGTTTTTATTAGCAGAGAGAAAAGATTAAAACCATCATCAAATCAAGATTTATATGATACAGGTTATATTGACATAGAAGACGATCCAGTTCAGAGTGTTCCACACGATAATCGCTTTTTCACAATAGATTTCTAAAATATTTTGGAAATACGCAAGAGCAACTACCAACATTTATCATTCCCCGATTTGACTAGTCTGAGTTAAAGAAATCAGTTAAAGGTCTTATTGATGAACATTTTAAAAGAATATGTGATTCATGTAGACAAATAGCCCCACCACCGTCTATAATAAAACATAATAATAACCCCTTTGGTGCCGAGCACCACATATCAGCAGGCATTGTAAACATAACAATAACAATCGCCGTCAATCTCGTTTGCGACTTTGTGGATGGAAGTTTTCAAATAATTGTTTCAAAGTCTAGCCTGGCTAAGTAAGGATACATATTATGCACATTTTCCCCGCGCGATCCGCCCGGGTGGCTGCTTCTATCAGAATCTATCAATCCCGTATACTTGCGTGTTCATAATCCGTTATTATAAAAAAATACACCTAAAACTTACAGACTAAATAATCACATCTTAGACTCAAGAAACGAAGAGGTAAATATAAATCAGTATGTGAGATCGTAAAATGTTTTATGTGTCACAATGCGAACCAAAAAAAATATCTTTATGCATGGTGCTTGTATATGGTACCTGATACATAATGGTTGGTCCGTATAAAACACAGTTACAATATATATATATATATATATATATATATATATATATATATATATATATATATATATATATATATATATATATATATATATATATATATATATGTATGTATATATATATATATATATATATATATATATATATATATATATATATATATATATATATATATATATATATATATATATATATTACTAGGCAGAATATGTATTAGTTTTCCCAAGGGTTTGGTTTAGCAATTATAACAGTTAATGGTCAAGAAATCTCATTATCGCTGTCATTTTCATCCACATTCTCAAAATGTTCCTCAATTGTCTTGTACGAAAGTTCATAATCTTTTTCTGTTCGTATTCATGAGATAATTCTAACTTTATTTTATCAATAGCGTTTGAGAGAGGCACAAACAATTTTACCTTATTATCAGTGACGGATACCAGTGACTTTAACATACCCTGTTGGATTTCCTTCATAAATTTGTAATCGGAAGATAGCGTAAATTGGTTTTGGATTTTGAGTTGTTGCAAAGAGTCGAAATCATATAAAATTTTGTGAACATTAAGATTCTCAGACACATTGATACCGTTATGTTGTATTTTTGTAATCGCAGAAACAATGACCTTGATATTCTCAAAATTCGTTATATTATATTATATATATATATATATATATATATATATATATATATATATATATATATATATATATATATATATATATGTATGTATGTATGTATGTATGTATGTATGTATGTATGTATGTATGTATGTATGTATGTATGTATGTATGTACGTATGTATGTATGTACGTATATATATATATATATATATATATATATATATATATATATATATATATATATATATATATATATATATATATATATATATATAGACCAGCCTTAGGTGAGACCCCAAGGCGAAATTTCTAACTATGAGACGAATTATCTTCTATCGCCGAAATATGAATCAGTTGAAAATGATATAAGAAAAACAACAAAAATACTTGTCCTCATATAGAGGACTTTTCTAAAGATGAGGATGTTCATATTGTGATTATATTGAATGGTTATAATTGATGAACATGAATATAAATTCAGATGATCATGTGGTTGATTTGTTAATTAGGAACGGCCCTTTTTGACCTTTGTGAACGTCGAGATTGCCATTTTGACATCCGTGCAAGTTCAGAGGTTACACAAACTGATTGATGAAGATGAAAATATTTACAGATGGTCATGTGGTGGATTTTTTAATTAGGGACGGCACATAGCATATACACAAGACAACACCTAAGGCGAGGATAAACTGTGTAGCAGAGCAAGATATAGAACATTTCACAAACGCGAAACGGGGAAACGGTTTAACAGATTTAAGGCGTAAAAAATAAATATGTGGGCTGAAAAAGTTAAAGACACTGGAGCGTCCATCAGCGACGTTGCTGAGCTATAAAAGTTATTACGATTTCCAGTAGCAGTGAAGACATTAACCGGAGAAATTTTGTACAAAACAAAATATATAAAAAAAATTGGAAACCCTATAATAATCATTGATAATAACGCACATGCATGGACTAATGTTGTAACTGTATTTCCACGAGAAAGAATGGTTACATTTTACCACGATGATGTATTCGATGCAATCGGTGATATTAGCAAACGTGACACTGTTTCTGTGTGGTTGTTTCAGAGTTCTGAATGTGATGGTTATGATCAGTTTGTACGGTCTAACGGTGATATTTATCGTACAGAATCTCTTTATAAAGAAATGGAAAAACTTGGGCTGAAATATACTTCTGACAATGTCAAATTTAGACAATTACTAAGTAATTGTCTTACAGTACCATCGGTTGCTGCTCATGTCGCTCAGGAGAAAAACTCGTGGAAACCGATATGATTAGAATTTCTTGAAGATGTCGTGAGAAGTTGTATCGAATACGGGCACGGTGGATTGTGGAATATTAAATATAATTACAAGGACGTTATCTAAGTTGATATGGTAGTGTGTTAGCCTGGGAGTTTTCTTGGATATGGAGAGTTTTCTAAATACTTTAAGAGATTTGGACATCCTACACATGACATGACCAGAGTTGCGATAAACGGACTCTTACCAGATTTTGACCTAACAGGATTTGCTCATGTAGAATCATTCGAGTTTAGAGAAGGTCTCCATCCGATTGTTTATGCGTGGTTTGGAAAACAATTTTCAGAAAAATGTTGGGCTCCAATAGTTCTGCTAAGGTATATTCTTGATCCTGAAGTTTTAATATCGTTAAAAGTAGCTAAAGCTATTATATCATATCGCATGCAAAAGCAAGTTTGGTTGCCAGAACCTGCTCAACACGATGACAAACTTGCAAAAGATCTCGACAGAAAAATTATCGGTAAGTTTATACAAGGAGGATCACATGATCATAAACGAACTTGGACAAGATTGATCATGGACGATGCTGAACTCGATTTCATAATTGCTGATACGATAGAGAAAAACACATTTATAAACTGATGTAATGCTTACTTATCAGACAAAACAAAACTAGATACCATTGTAAACTCTACTGATGGCGAGTTTTCGCAGTTTACTCATCTAAGATCTTCGATGCTAGCTTATGTTTCGATAAATCTATTATTGATGATATTCAGATTTCCTCGTTACGCTGTTAGAGTTGCGACAGATTCATTTATGTACACAAGAAAATATAAAGATTCATTAAATCTCGATAATGGTGAATGGGGAACGTGGCGGATAAAACAAGAAATATACTTAGTTATTGTGAATCTGCCATCCGTGTATTATCCTGTATCTAGACATAGACCGTTTACCTAAATGGGTGTAGAGGTTCAGGTAAAACAACACGCGCAATTACCTTATTCATTAGTTTAGATATGGTTGTTTTGACACCAACGCACAAGCTCGCCAGGGAAATAAAGCAACGAAATATAAAATCGTGTACATATCATAGTTTCTTTAGATGGTGCGGAGATACATGGACCTCATCACGAATGGGTGAAAGACATATTTCTAAAATCATCATATGGGACGAGATATGCACGGTGCCTCTGTAGATATTACAAATATTTCTTGATTGGCTGTTACTAAAGAATGCTGCTGTGATTATGTGTGGCGATCGTGGTCAACCACCACCCTCAGCCTTTCCTGGGCAGTATCCACATCAGTGGCTGATAACATTTATAGATTATTATGAAGAAATATCTGATGATCATAGAGCTATTGATGAGTCGCTGAAAGAATTTAAAAGAATAATACGACTACAACCAGATGAAATGCAGTGTAAAGTAATGCGTGAGATAATTCCAGAAACATCCATGAATGATTTTTGGACCCTATGGAAACCTACTGATTTGATAGATGCCAGTAGAAAATAGTTCGTGACGAAACAATTATATGCGTTACGCAAGGAAAAATTCCCAAAGTTACCTGTACCGTTGTGTTATCGCCCAGCAGATACTAGACAACAAAATGTTGATGTTGAGATTCTAGTGGAGGAATAAAAAATCTTGTGTTAAATGATATTATCATTGTCGCTGTTGATGTTGTCGAGAGCGCGTTAAACATGGAGAAATCGCTATGAACGTTAGGGTACGCTATAACGATTCATTCGTCGCAGGGATTAACTATCACTGATACTAAAGTTTGGATCGTCGATGATGGTCAAATCTAGTTTATCTCGCAGTATCTCGAGTTAGAAAAATATCACAACTGAAACGAGTTATCATGGATTGCGTAATAACCGAAAAAATCGCTATAATGTCGATGTTATTAAAACATTAGTCAGCTATAAGCAGTGTGAAAAAAAATAATCGCGAGTTTAATATAGATGTGGATATTATTATGATGATTATTATGATTTTAAAACAACGACAAAACAATCATTGCGCAAATTGCAACGCAATAATATTGTAGCAGTATTCGAGCAATAACCCAAGACAATTTGCCGTTGATAGAGTTAATATTAGTCTTGGTCACACGCGTGAAAATATGATGCTGACCTGTTTGGAGTGTAATCGACGTCGAGGGCTGCGAGTTTATAAAAGTGTACTCGGTGGTAACTGCGTATCCTCAGGAATTATCTGTAATTGTTCGCGTACAAATCCACGCCGAGAAGCAGTATAATCTAATCTGTAGATTGTAGGTCTACTTGTGGACCTTACCAAGCTAGATATTTAGTTTGTGGTCACTCTCCAAATTGGATCAGTTGCCCTTTTTCTACCTCCTTCGAGTTCGCCAGGTTCGTATAAATATCTAACTGTAACATTGCTTATTACTGGTTGAGAAATATATTTACGTTTTATCGGTATATATTTTTATGATCACATCAGACGGTTTATGTAAGTTGCACGAGTCATTTCCTTATTCAGTGCAGCTATCACACTCGGTAACCCCGCAACCCATTTAAGAGATCTTGTATCTGACTGAACTTTGTTCAGGGATATTTCCTTTGCATATTGATACCCGAATAACCGCTCAGCAAGTGTTCGATCAAATCGTTCAACGATTGCCTGATCACGATGAATCTCCGTATGTCCTTGTATGATTTTAACGTTGTGGTTGTTCATCAACGATGAGACTGCACCAATAAATTCTTTCCCAAGATCAAACTGTAGTAGTTTTGGCCATTTTAATGGTCCTCGCTGATAAATTTGTTTAAATGCAGAGCAACTTCAGATGCTGTCTTTGTTGATAGCGGATCTGCATATTTATATCTGCTCGCAACGTCAACAACGGTTAAAGTGTATCTGTATGAGTGTTGACGTCTATCTGTTTTAATGGTATGGTGTGGCAAAAACAATATATCCGCTTGATGAACTTCATTAGGAACGTTGACATCGAAATGTGCGTATTGAAGCTTTTAGGTGGATTTAGAAAGATTTGCCATATTGCCTATCGTGCTAACCACGTTGCAGGAACATCACACGAAACTTTTACTGAATCGGCAAGTTTGTTAATCGCTGCCTTACCTCGCCAATACCATCTCGGGGAATAATAAACAGATTTTATTATAATAATCAGTTGATTAGTTACCAGCCTCTATCATTATTTTACCTTTCATAGGAAAGTAGCGAGAGATCCTCTGAGATATTTATTAGATATAGAACTTAATGCGTGAATCAATTTCACATCTTTGAGATGCCGTTGTTGCAAATCTGGATTTTTATACACTACATCATGAGTGTGACATGCTTGATCAATCTTTTTTACTGGAACCTCTCCTGGTCTTCGTCGATCTACGGATCGAGTCTGATATCAAGATGAGTTCCAGGATCACAATAATTATATCCCGGAAGATGTTTCTCACCGGGATATTTAGACCATAGAGTTTCCGGCAATTTCCCTAACGAAGCGGCTATATCATCAACACCCACTATTTGCGACGAGAAAATAAATTTATATTTGCTTGTACCGCATATTGCACACTTGCCTGTGAGTGCGCGTCTCTTATTTTTTGTTGTTATCGTTGTCAATCCAACTGTGGAGGTTGTTGCTCTACATCGAACACAATATAAACTCATATCATTATTATATGGATATAATTGACTTTTCTGCGACACAAAAACAATAGCCAGTAAGGTACCATCCAGCGTCACCTAATTCTATCAGAATGATTATAATAGGTCCGTTCGGAAGTGGAAATACAATTATTGCTTAATCTGATAATGCGATGGCTCAAGTGGAATAAGTTGTATTTAGAAGCGCCATCTGTAGATGATCAACGATGTTACGAAGTACATAAAGATTTTAATCAAAATGCGAAATCACTGGACAAAGATAATGTCATTTATTTTATTACCGATATTGATGAAGATCCATCCGTAGATGACTTAGATGGATCATTAATAATCTCGTAGTGTACGATGATGTAATGCTGGACAAACAATCCAATCCATCTTGAATATTTTCTCGAGGAAGACATAAAAATACTGATGTGATTTATGTTACTCAGAGATACACGCAGATACCTAATGTGATCAGAGATAACTAATATTTTGGTTGTGTTTAATGCCGTAAATAATTATAATTTGCAAAATATTTATTATATTTGGTGTTCAGGTGACATGGATATGATTAATTTTTTTTAAAAAATTCTAGAGCTCAAGCTGTTCTTTTCAGATTTATAGCGATAAACTTACACGATCCAAAATCAAGGTATCATGTAGGTTTAGATAAAATCTTTAGTTAATTCATAGCAGCAGAGAGGATGAACGACATACACGTAGTGACCACATCGTAAAGAAATCGAGCAAAAATCTGGTCAATTAGAGAAGTTTTCATTATTAAGGCATAGCATTTTTTTCTCAGCCTTCGTAGGAACCCTTAATTTTCAAAAATAAGGTTTCTAGAAAGTTGTAGGGTTCAGCCTATCTGCTGCTGCTCGGCTTCTCCGGTTGTTGTGTTGAGTGACCACAACCCCCTCACTTTCATCGGCAGAATGAAAAATAAAAATCAGAGGCTGTTGAGATGGAGTTTATTTTTACAAGATTACAATCTTGATATCAGGCACATAAAAGAAAGGATAATTTGATTGTAGATGCACTTTCTTGTGTGTAGAAATGTCTTTATTTTTCTATAGATTCATATGAGTTATTATGTAATTATTTACCTTATGTAGCATTTACATCTGCTATGGAAAAGAAAGTTTTTTTTACATAAATCTTTATTTTTTTCTTCATGGGGGGAAGGTGTTACAACCCTGTATTTTAATTTCTAGTTAAGGAATCAATTCTGTAGAAATCTTTTTATTTCACTTTCATTTCATTAAATGTAATTATTAATATATTAATATCAGTCTAATATGTTGTTCAAAGACATCGTGTTTGAGTCGTAAATGTGACTCATGTGAGCACGTTCTGTGTATGATAACAAATTTATTACAAGTAAACATACAGGAATAGCTATGAAAATGATTCTATGATACTTGGTCAGGTTTTCCTAATGTCCAGAAGAATTACAAAATTGCTTGCGTCCTCGTGCGCGTGTAATTCAAACATCTATTAGTTTCGTTTATATGTTGAGTTTTTTGTAAGACAGTCAGTCATATTAGAGAGTCATACACAGTCGTACAGTCGTAAAGTCAGTTTATTGTAACATCTTAGAGTTATACAACTTCTATTACCTTACAAAGTTATTTTTCTGTTAGAGGAGCTAATTTGGACCATTTCTGTAAACCGTAATTCTTGCTTAACATATTTACATTATTTCATGTTTTCTAGGAAAATCAATTATTTTGTTAAAATTTACAAAGCTTGTTGTCTTCACTCATTCTTTCTTTTTACATTGAGCGAGCCGATACGTAACAAAATAATATCCACATAGTTCAAAAAAGGTTTTATGAAGGTGAACTAAAGAAGTCTGAAGTTTAAATTTCGAAGTATGTCTAGCTTTTTTCCACATCGATTTGTTTGCTGCCGATATATGTATATTCTACTTCATATCAATTCGAATGAATTTAAACATAGATGAAGTAGCTATCTACTGATGAAAAGACGGATGCCTACAAATATACAAAATATTCTAAAAAAATAATGAAATAAAACAGATCTATAAAGATACATACTTAGAAATCAACGTTTGCGAATAACTGCTTGATATAAATAGCATTTAAAAAATTCGCGTAAAGCAATATAGCTCCAAGAGAAAATTAAGTTTGGACGTTAATTATTGTGAACATAAATTGTTGTGGACTGTAATTGTTGTGGATGTTAATTGCTGTGGAAGTTAGTTGTTGTGGATGTTAATTGTTGTGGATGTTAATTGTTGTAGACGCAAATTGATGTGGACGTCAATTGTTGTGGACATAAATTGTTGTGGATATTAATTGTTGTGGACGTTAATTTTTGTGGACATAAATTGTTGTCGACATAAATTGTTGACGTGAATTGTTGTGGACGTTAATATTTGTGGACGTTAATTGTTGTGGAAATTAATTGTTATGGAGTAGTATTGACTAATAATTATACTGGAGAAATACCTTTTCTATTTTATACTGAGTAATCAAACTTGAAGTTTAACTATAGCTGGATTTAAAAGATTTATATTTGGAAAGAATCGTAAAGGCAAGCAAGTAGTTCCTATCCAATGCGTGGAATAGGATAGCTGACGATAAGTAATTCCTATGGAAAACACCAAATTTTGTCAATCAATCAATCGTATATGTAGTTTCTGCACACTATGCCTGATGAGTTATGGGTAGTGTGTTGTGTACACATATATGATAAGCATATTTTCAAGGGATATAACACTAGGTAAGAATTATCCAATCCTGAATATTGTATCAGGGTACCAACTGTTTTTTTTCCATAGACCTCACTGGTGACGTTTCTTGATATAAGAATACTTTATGCCCTACTTTTTTTTTGATCAAGTAGGTTTCTACATACATTCTCTTATCTTGCCGGAAGCAGGCAATTGTGATTTTGTCGTCAATCATTTCAATACCGGAAATCATGTTGCGTTGTGCTTGTATATAATTTGAGAGCTTACACATACGCATACTTACTTTAGTGCGATGTAGTCCAATAAGTGAAGTTACAGAAGATATAATAACGAGATTCATGGATCATCTTACAATGGCTTTATCATTGTTTTGGTACATTTACTTCTTTTTCCTGTTCTTTTACCATTCGAGTGGTAAGTGATTCCATAAGTAACATAAGCCTATACAACATATACGTGTATTCTTCAACGGGTGCATATATTAAATTATATATATATATATATATATATATATATATATATATATATATATATATATATATATATATATATATATATATATATATATATATATATATATTTGTGTGTGTGTGTGTGTGTGTGTGTGTGTGTGTGTGTGTGTGACATCATAGTTTTATATTTGTCCTGTGTTCTTTATATGTTAAAGCTACGATAAAACTCATAATCACACAATAATGTTTGTACAGTTTGCTAACTGCTGGCCTAAATAATGCAAAAGAGGCTTTGAATCGTATCCCGCAAAGAATTGATGAGCGTGCACCCTTCATTAATGTCGGAGTAACTGAAATAATTATCAAGTATTAACTGCGCATGTTCCGATCTCAATACGTGTTGTAGGAGGAAAACAAATTTAGTACCAATGTGCAACGAGTGGAATGGAATTGGAATACTGGAATATCAAAAATGACGTGTGTACCATCAGATAACCTGATTCAGTAGAACAAGAAGAGTTAGTATTCCTTTCCGCTTGATGTAATTGCATATTAAGCGCGTGTGACCATGACCACGACGACTGGTAGAGTGGGATAATGGCTTGTCCTTCCTTGTCGATGAGGTAATAAGTCGCACTTTGCTTAGGTATAAAGAGTTGGATGTCTAAACTAAGTATCGGTACAAAATTTAATAATATGCGAATTTTAGCATGACATATTGGCGTTGACTCGTAAATAGGTCGCGCTAGATGGGAGTAACCAGACTTCCCATGTTATTTTAACAACACATGTTTAATTTTTAGGTAAATTGTAAGCATCGATAAAAGTTCCTGCGTAAAATATCAATATTTTCTAGAAGTATATCACCATCTGTTTAATGTCTACGTCATCACTTATGTCTGAATCAGCATCTAAAATTGATATTAAATGTGCTCCCAACAACCATACGAACTTGGAGGACAATTTCTTTTTTGTGTCTCTACATTTGTTTCTTAGTATTTAACTTTCCATGGTGTTAAAATCCTAATAAATCATACGTTCAACTAAATACATTCAAAAATGGACTCGCGATGAAGTTCTTTTCATGGGTTAAACATCATTATTTTTTCGTTTTCTTTTTGTTGTTATAAAAGTAAAAACATAAAACAAGATAGATCAGCATCATTTCCTCGGTACTCACTGCACTATCGCCGAAATACACTCAGTCAGCCGAAGCATCATGCACAAATTCTACAAAAACAACACAAACAAATACGTTTTAACTAATACCAAGACTGGATCATTTGTTTCTTTTATCACCATCAAAATGAGTGGAAAATGCATTAAAAATACACAGGGGCTATTTTTGTGGGTGCTAAGCGAAAGTAATAAATGTGACCAGAGTCCATACAGGTAGCTAATTATTCTAACATGTCCTTACCAGCAATAAGACATTGTTTACGATTTTAACAGTGTGCATTTCTTAACATGAGTTTTAAATTGATATATATTTGTTCAAGCAATACAATTTTAATTCACTTATTACGACAGATGATCCCTATTATCTCCTTGCCAAGAAAAAGTAATGCTAATGATCCATTTGTTCGGATAGTCTTGATATTATGTATTAAACAACCGTCACAACCGATTGCCAATTATAAAACCGTTGACATTAAATTTTTAGATGATTAAACTGGAAAGGATGACAGTTTTATTTAGTACAATAATTTCCACGCTTCAAAGTTTGCTGGAATGTGAAATAATGGCGTCCTTATACTAATCGGAGTCATGCAAATTTTCAAACAGACTAAAGTGCTTGTAAGGTTTGTAAATTGTGGGAAGGACTGTCATTCAGTTTCATTCCGTATTGATAATGTTATGATATCAGTCATTTCTTCTTGAAACAAATCACTACTTACTGCACAATCATCAAGTGGACTAGTCAAGTTACTCACTAGTTATATTATTATAATTGTATTAGATTAGTCAATCATTGAATTAGTATATTTAAAGGAGAAAATGTAAAGATCATTATAAATTTCTTAAAAATGAAAAATGAACACTGAATGACGCCGTTGAATTTTCTAACTGTACTCAATCAAAAAAGTAACATTTAAAAATAAATTTAATCGATAAGATCTTTTTATCAATTGCATCGGTTGATCACTATCAAATTTAAATATTGGAGCATTGTATAACTTGACTTTGGTGAATCATTTATTTTTAATGCCATATATTTCCAAAGATAGTAAAGTCAAGTTAAACAATTACATGCAAATAATTTTACTTGCAGGGAGTAGAACTCTTGATGTTGAAGATAGATCAATTCATCAAAGACTAGACCATAATATAATGCAACGATCTAGGAGACAAAGTGTTAACGAAACACTTTCTCAGAATGAAACTACTACAAGGTATCCCACGACCAATAATCAAATGGTAACAAAAATTACGTGGACTACACCAGTTACACCTTACCCAATGTCTCCCGAGAACTCATCTGGATACAAAAAGTCAGAAAACAGCACACAGGAAGCAATTGTCCATAGTGAATCCACATCCATAGCAAACACTCAGCATTCCACTTTAGCGATGTCGAATTCAAGCACACAAAACACAAGTGCTGATACGAAAGTAACGACTTCTATCTCTACAACATCTGAAGCACCAGGGAAAATGACGGACTCAACTTTCAAACACCATGTAACATCTGTAAAAACGTTAGTAACGGGAGTGAAACATACAGCCGGTCAGACCCCAGCTACTAATCTGTCAATGGCAACACAAAGAACTAGTACTTTAGGTAAATTGATCAGTGAAATAGATGTCATCATTATATAAATGCTAGTCTTTTGGATAAGAACTGTGTTTTGTTTATGGACTTGAGAATACGTACACAAATGTTTTGCTGAGCAACAACAAATCGTTTGTCTTCTTTTCTTTATACACTGAACTTATCCTTTAACAAAAATGGTCCCGATTAAAAACAATTATGACTTTCGACTTGGAAGGTTATGAATGAACTATATTACTTTTGAAAACATCAAAACTTTTGACTTGACAAATTAGTAGGTTTATGCTTTACAGCACATCATGTTGAGCCCATATTAAATTATCTTGTCTGAGGGATCAGCGGTAACCGGTTCAGGCTGATTTGTTGGTAGGAATCGCATTCCACAACGTTCTGCTTTCCGAGTCCTGCATATTGAACTACTGCGGTATCTTGTCTTAAGAACCGCTCACAGTTAAGGAAAGTTGTTCATGATACAAATGTTCATTTTTATTTTAGGTTTTAATTGATTATTATCTGAAGTTGCTTTGCATGAACTAGTTTTGAGTTTGAATTAATTTTCAAGTATACGTTTCATTTTGCAATTGTAACTTTCATAACTATAAATCATTTCATCTCCAATGACTTGCTATAATTTCTCTTCTCCTAATAGTTAAAACTTAACGTTAGACGAATGAACTATACATAAATAATGCCATTATTTAAAAATTTCACCGTTTACTTTAAGATGTAGGAGGTTAAATTACTTAATGTTGCAAATTTCGAACGTGAATTACCAGATGTCTGCTAAAATGTATATCAGTGCACTTATTGTTATGACTTAGTAGTATTTATTTTAATAAAACTCTCATTATCTTTTTTCTTCATTTTCTTTCGTTTCTCCTAAAACAATCATAAATTTTGTTCCACATACACGAATTATAATCCTTTGTAAAGTTTTTTAACGGGATTTTGTTTTTCTAAACCTATTATTGCCTTTTGTGCATGTTTTTAAAACGGTTTGAAGACCTAACTCGTGTATATCTGCAAAAGTCGTAATCTGTTTATTGTATCTATCTAATTCGTTATATGTTTTCACTGTGTTGCAGGACAAGACGTCAAGGGAGAAACTGACTTTGGTCGATATGGTCTTCTGGCATTTGGGATAACTTTAGCAGTGGTTCTGAGCTTGGTATTTGCATTAATCTTTGTCCTGACTCGACGGAGAAAGAAAGGTAGACCAGTAGACATTCAGGATGAAGACAGAAGTCCACGTCTACGCATGCTTGAAGTACCCGGTTTGGGAGAAAGCAAAGATGACGGATTGCAAACATATTCCCTTGGTTACGATAATGGAAATAACAGAATAAGTGTCCGTCCACCGGGGTGAGATGAGTTATATACAAACATTATTCAATTATGTTTACTAAAATTTTCCCTGTCTAAACTATACATTTATACCTTTAAAGTTATATTATTCATAATATAGTATAAAACAGTTATGTAATAAATATGCAGATGGCTTTATTATAGAGATTTAAGTTTCGGTCACATTTATCTAACTAAAACATTATGTAAACAGATTAAAGTGGCGATTGTAAACATAGTTATTACAATAAAACCTATTCGCTTGTGCGTTAATAATCACTAATATATTTTCCATGTCAGAAGAAGTATTGAAATCATTGAAAATGTTGTTTTTTTCAAATTGAATTTTGCCGCACATTTCTTGATAAAGAATGACTCACATCATGTCGGAATGTTATTTTAGCTGATATTGTCTCAGCTGCATTCATGACTTCACTCTGTAAATATATATTTTTATAGTGGAATCAAACTAACAATAAAGGCATATCGATTTAATGTTTGTACTCCTAAACAATGATAATTAAATTTTCGTTTTATAGAACACGATAATACTGACACAATTGTACACAAAATTAATTCGGGACTGAAAGGGGATAGTTTTTTTTTGATAATTAGACAAATATAATTCCTTGCAAACCGCTTAAAATTTTTACAGAAAGTGACATTTAGACATAAAGTTTAAATCGTTATAAATTTTTGCACATTCATTTTAAATAATCTATATCCAACATCAAGCTGAACTTGCAGTCACATACATAATTCGGTATATTTGTTGTATTCTTTATGGGAAAAATAAAATGCAATTTCAAGAATTGTTTACTTACTTTGCTCTGAACATAAATTTTCATGTAGAGTAAATTTAGTTTCATTGCTGCATTATTTTCGTTGGAGTATCTTAAAGAAACCCTAATTAAAACAAAGCGGCGTAACCCTACGAAAAAGCATTATGCTTTGATTCATCTATTGTCTTGTTTAGTAGTATCAATGACGAAATTTTAAACATCTAGAAAACCTTTTGAAAAATGCAAGTACTAGGTGTTGCTCAAATCAATAAATTAAGGAAAATGAGGATATTTCTGCTGGCTTGTTTTACTTTTGCAACATATTTAAAAATACTGATACTTCCACCTTGAGTGTATACATTGTATCGTAATCCGTGGAATTAGGTCTGTAGACCCCAAAAATTCAAGCCTACAAGCTGATTTGTCGAAATTTTATAAATTGACATAACATGGAAATTTTGACACAGACACATTACCCAGAAAAATGGTCTTGATCGCCACGTAACTCTCTCTAAGTGAAATCCCTATATTATTATTATTATTAGTAGTAGTAGTAGTAGCAGTAGTAGTAGTAGTAGTAGTAGTAGTAGTAGTAGTAGTAGTAGTAGTAGTAATATTACTTAATTGTCGATTAATTAATTATTTAAGTGGGATACAAACACCTTTTGCCGGCGTGAGCACATTTATGTTGTCCAAGAGAGGAAGCAACTCGTCAAATTGTTCTAGTGGCGGTTACGTATCTCCTAGAAATTCTGCCATGTCACCGTTGAAAGAGTCTCCATATGAATTCCAGCCACTTGTTTCAGGTAATACAGGCATACTGTAATGTGGGTTGTTTTACTGATGTTATAGGTTGAATATCTAAATTGCTGCAAAGAGAACATCAAACGTAATCTTTGCGACAATACAAATAAATTTCAAAAGAGCAAAATCTATGAAAACGGTTGTTTATATTATGATTATTATTATTATTAATTTTTATTGCAGTGTTTGTATTAGAGATTCTTGGGAAGTATATGAGGCTTTTTAATTTCTGGCTTTTCAACTTTTATCATTAATACAATTTTATGATAATTTGCATCTTAAGCGGCTATCGTATGATTGTATGGAGCAATGCGTATGGAAAGATTATTCTATTAATCATGTTCATCTCTAGCTAAAATGTAAAAACTATTTGAAATGTATTTTAAATGTATGTTTTAGGTGAGAAATATAACATCTGGGAACATAAGTCCATGTGAGTTAACTGATATATCTGTTTGAAAAGAAATAAAAAGAAAAGTAAATTACACTTACAATTAGTTCAGAATTCAGGGGTCTCAAATTCATACCACCCCGAGCACCACATGAAAGCATTTTCGATGGCCCAAGTGCCGCACCAACATTGTTATTTCTCATGACACATTATGATGCCAATCATTTTGCGGGCATCAGGATACGGATTGGCGGACCGCGTGTTTGAGACCCCTGATATAATTAATAATGCTTTTTGTCTATAAAATGTTACATTTCTTAGACGTAAATGTATTTATAGTTCAGTTATTAAAAAATTTCCCTTATCGCAGGGCATACTATTAGCTTGTTGAATGATATATAAATCGATAGTTAGGTTTGACTGCTTTGCTGATTTTAACCAGGCACGACCCTAGGGTAAGGCGAACGAGGCAACCGTCTTGGGCCCCGCGTTTCCAGGGGCTCCGCGCTGTTTACGGAAATCAACTCTGCAATTCAATTTTGCTTTGTTGGGGGCTTCGCTCAACGCTTGCTGCCTTGGGCCCCGCACATCCTTGAGCCGTTTATGATTTTAGCGTCACTTTTAAAAGACCACAACATGAATAATTTAGTCCAAATGTTTAGGCTGCTTTTAGTTTTCCTTTTAAATGCTAATATATTTTGAAATTAAGCTAGTGTTCAATCGATAAAGGATGAAAATAGCTCTTTAAAAACAGCATAAAAACTGTCATATCATAATGGTAGTTTTAAACATAAACGGTAGAGAGTAGATGTTAATAGTTTAGCATTAATTTATGTGATAATAAGAAAAATGTGTACGCTTGTTGCCAATATAGTTTCAATGCAAAGTACTGTATTCAACTTGAAGTAACACATGTTTTATACGCTGTTTGCGATCAGCGGACACAGCAAGTAAATTTCTACTATAAAGGGACATAGGTGGTCATCTCAATGTTATGGACTAAGTTGATATTGTAAGACCCCCTATCTCCCATCCTCCTCACCGCCCCCCCCCTCCTCTCTCTCTCTCTCTCTCTCTCTCTCTCTCTCTCTCTCTCTCTCTCTCTCTCTCTCTCTCTCTCTCTCTCTCTCTCTCTCATAAAATAATAAATGAATGTACCCTACATCTGCTTTATCTATGTAGTAAAATACACAGTAATCCCATGTTCATCCGCATTGATTACTTAATGTTAATGAGTGAAACTATACAATGTGGAAGACAAATAGACCCACACTCTTAGATATATTAGATTCAGGGAAATCCCATTTATTTTCAGAATGGAAGGGGTTAGAGTAGTTAATCCCAAATACTACAAATTTCCAGCCTGTGTAAAGACCGAAAACCTAAATGTCTGATTTGTAGACAAAAGCAACGTATTTTATCCGTTTTATTAGTTGCAAAGAACAATCCTGAGGTTAAAGAAATACAACTTTTTGTTTGAAAGAAAATCCAAGGTGTCTCCCCCACCTCCTCTGCCAAAATAAATGATTGGTCCCTTAGCAGACATCATCTGTTAGTAGTGTGATCATACCACTATTGGACTTATATGACTAATCTTGACCAAAGCATTTCACCCTACCCCATGATTCTGTTTTCATAACATACTTGCACGCATTTGCTATAGAAGACTAACAGATCAGTAACCAAAATAATCGGATATTGTCATACTAATATACATATCTCCGTCGACGTCACAAATAAATGAGCGAGAGTGGCAGGAGTACCATAAAAAGTACGACATGAATACGATCCGAGCATTATGTCCACGTCCATATAGATAATCATGATTTGCTTCAACAATCTCGTGGTGAACAAACCGATACATAATGTTAAACGCAAATGCCAAATATGGTTAAGCACCAATATGGACATATAGGAAATGCCTGAAACTAAATTTCGCCAATGCGACTAATGGCTCTGTTAATGAAAACGTAAAATAATTTGTAGCATTAGGATCATATACTATTGGAAAACCATCACTTTGCTTATCATTTTTTGATATTGTTATTCATCTACACCCGCATTTATTCTGGTTAGATGAGCAAGCATTTTCCGTACTTGCAAACTTTGAAAATGTTTAGGAGTATCAAAATCATCCTCTTGCATAAATCTGCCATTTACTACACCTCTTTTGTTCTCTGCTTTGTCGGTTTTCCGGTCTTGTGTGAGAGAATGGCTGATACGGTCTATGTATGGAGGTGTAAAACCGCCATAATTCTATGCATGTAGTTTATATTCTTTCTAGATGCATTATTGTAAATGACTGCTTGAAACTGTTACTTTCATAATTCTATCCATGCGTATTAAAATTCTTCGTTTTATGCAAACTATATGTGGCATATTGCAAGTGCTACTTTCCGTTTGCATTGTTGTAAATATCTGCTTTCAAGTGATACATTCATAATTCTAGTCCTCAATTATCTATTCTTCATTGACTGATTCGAACTGTAAATAGTTGGTTGCAAGTGCTTAGATCTACTTTCCTTATTCGTCATTGCATCTTACCATTATTATGCCAATTACTATGTCTGTTATTACAAGTTTTTCTTCTTCATATTCTATATATAAACTTGCCGTATTACAATTTCATCATTTTAACGGCTGTTTTCATAAAGATTCATCATCGCTAGCCAAGGGTCCGATGTAATAAGCCTTTCTACTTCTTGGTGTATGAAGCAGTTAGTTATGTGCTTCGAGTCGTTGAATTTCATTGGATGATGTGGCAAGCCACCGCATTAAAATTAAGTTGTTTATATTTGAACACTGTTCCTACATGATCGCAACAAGGGGAGTACAACACTTCAATGGACTGATAAATAAGCAATTTTCCAGTACCTATCCGTGTTTGCACAAATACCTTTCACTCAGATATTCCTGTAATGGCTTCTCTCTGGTACATAGTCATACTTTCTGTGTTAAATTTACAAAGCATTCTTTTAGGTCAATTGCTCCCATCATTTTCGACCGATATACAACGCAGCATACTACAGGTTAGTTGGCATCACATACTAAGGGAGGCAACCCATGAAATCCATTAGCATCAACATAAATGTTTGATCAGATAAGCTGTATATAGCATTATCATATCGGTACCTTGGCTAAGGAAGATGATAAATATTTGGCTTTGCAACAATGTATATAATAGAGGTGAAACAATATACTTGTGCTGCGTATCGATATGATTCACGATACATAACCTACGATACGATACATATCGATACACTTGATGGTCTTTCCATATTTGAAAGGTAGGTGGTGCCACTTTATGCATGTTGACATAATGATTGCATTTTCAGTATGCATATTACAAATAGAGATATAGTTATCTCATATTTATATGTAATTCTCATCGATGACAAGAAAACAAAAATGCTTTTAAACAGACTACTTGTTTAGTTGTTTAGTTGTCAGTGAGTTATATTCAGCGTCATCAAGCCCTTTGTTTTGCACCGCATGAACGCTTTGTAAACATCCTATTACCAATTTCATGTATAATTGTAAACTTTGAAGACATTACGATGTTATCTTTCTAAACAGAAGAAATAAAGCAACTTCCTCGTGTAAGAAAATCTCATCTAGAAGAAATCCGGGCAAGGGAATGAGGAAAATGCCAACTAAATCTATCAATATTTACAACACCCGCTCCTGTTCAATGTTTTCTTACGAAATTGTTTTCTGTGGTCATTTTATTTATTCCATCATTAACTGGTTAAAGATCTCTGCATAAACAGAGAAATTCCAAGTTTGTTCCCCATGTATAAGTTAAGGAGTGATGCTGCTAGGATTTTATCTTAGAGGGAAGTTCACCCTTTGTCACCAAAGGAAGGAGGAGAGTTGAGGGAAGAAGGAAACGGTCATGGTTTAATATTTACCTAACACTTAAATACTCCACTTATTTAGAGCTCGACTGAAATCAAAATCTTTAAAAGATGTCACCTCTAGTTGTACAAGTGTTAGTCTGTAATTATTTCTGAGCTTAATCTGTTCCTTATCTGTGTATGAATATCTTCAGTGCTTCTTTCGAAAAAGGCATATGCATTTATAGCTTTGTCAGCCTGAAGATGTTGAGAAACTGAAGTTTGTGGCTGTTATTTAGAATTTTCCAGTGCTAACTTATATTATCTTTTGGAAACATCTGCTCCAAAAAAGTTTCTTTTTCTCAATAAAACATACTTCTTGAATAAATAGTTTACCGACTACTATGCCAGATTTTTTATCTGTTCCATAATGTTGTATTAAGGTTTTTAGTCAACCAACGCTTTGATTTGCTTGTGCAGATAGAGGTATTCAAAATAAAGCAGAAAATATCTTTACTTCTAAATTTCATTTTTTATCCTTATTTATTCATTTTATCTTAACCCCGATGTCACGTCCCCAACGGTATTATTACTAACACTGGAGAAGGATGGACAGTTAAAATATTAAGTAGCTCCGACCCCCCCCCAAGTCAGCATTGTAGACGGTCAATGTGTATAAATTATAAAATAATAAGGTGAAAGGTATAATAATTTTATAAACTATAATATGGCATTTAACAATTCCATGATAATTTTTCCACGTAATTTCCTTCAGTCAGTACAAAAACCTCTCCAAATCTGCAGTTATTTCGTCACGAGAAATTAAAGGTGGTGAGGGTGTTTCTTAACGTGTCCCTTTTATGTTAGTCATCTGTAATTTATGCTTTGTATCTTAATGCGGTAATTCTAGTACCCTTGTTTCCGTTACCGGCGCCTTCCCACAACTGCCTCTTTTTCGGCCTAACTTGCTAAATCATGCTGTGGTAGCCTAAACTTGCGCTTCGGTTGCGACGTTCCCTCTTTTCGAACTACTTAGTCAACAGCCGCCTCTGGGCGTTCATGCTACTGTTGAATGGTTCGGGTTGTTCTGAAATCGTATCCTGTGCATCTGCTTTTCCCATCATCGATGTGGTAGTTTTTGCGACTTACTTTCATGACATGTTTCGCGATTGGCACATGAGTTTGATCAGCGGTGCGAAAGTTTGTTCAAAGTCCGCTGTGAGGTACTCCTGTTTGATCTGTGGTGATGCAAACATATATCTGACGTATTAACGGACATCACTTTAACCGAAAAATGTCAGTTGATTCTGTACATATTTGTGGCATCGGTCAAGCTTATTCGGCTATGACATCGTTGGTAGTGGCTACTACATACATCTCGTTTTGATTTAAAGCTAATTTATTCAAACAAGCGCGATATCAGCCAAGTTAATCGTAAGAAAACATTGTGGTAACTATGTGACCTCCGAGAACACATTCCGAAACCTTTCCCACTAGTTATCAGCGTCATAGCTGATCTAATGAATATTCACCAGAGTATGCATGTCAATGCCACAAAATATTATCGACATGTTACAGTTTCTCAGGATTACTTTAGGCTCGTGAGGGTTTCGTTAAACTACATATATTCCGTTATTGTTTATGTTCCTACGTCAGGAAATATTCTCGCAGGATCGTATTAGTGCTAAAGCAATACATCATCGTAAACAAAACAATTATTACCGCTTGGATCAAATCCATCAATGACACGAGCGTCATCAGTCGTACTGGATGATGTCGACATCTTTAACGACTGAAACTCTTCCATAAAGTCTTTGAGTACATAATAACATGGTTGATCGACTGGGGTAGGCACAATCGCATACAACCTAGTACACATTACCCATCTCATAATCAGATTCAGCAACATATAGGTTTTTCAGGATCCAGCCCTAGCAATGATCAGCACTCAAACTGTGTTTGGAAACATCACCTTGCCTCGATGATCTTCGCTTTGCTGCGCAGAGAAGTCAATGACGGTGAATTTTTGTTTCTTGGACCATTTTTAATGTCAATTGTTGAAAAATATAATCGTGCCTACAAACTATGTACGAGGTTGCATAAGAAAAGGAACTATAACTCAAATTCCAGGTTAAGCAAGTAATGACCATTCTATAATCATTGAAGCTTGTGCTAGATGAAGATCAAAGAATTAATGTTTCTCTAATGCGGTGAACGCAAGTACTCCCTTCCCTCCACAAAATAAACATTTGGCAACTCTGTTATTGCTGGTAAATAAAGCTACTCTGGTCTTCGTGCAGCATATACACTAATAAACCACATATGAGTCCCCTTGGGACCTAGACAAGAATATTGGTGGCCTGGGACACGGTTGCATATACAGCTGGATTTTTCGATGCTGTAGTGACCGACACAATATCGCGTAACAAATATTAAATGACACCTATGCAGGTAATCGCGCTGACGTGGATCTCATCCTTGACTTTGACATCATTTATCCTACACTCAGAAACGAATTGTCAGCTGGATCATCAAAGGCTGTATGAAGGTAAGGATTGCATTTGATGGTCAATAATACGACACGTATTGGAGGTAAGACATTAATATCATCAAACTAGCCACTCTGGATGGTTGAATATGAGGACTCCCATCGAAGTCCATAAGGCTGATTTTCGTTTCTTCCACCTAATTGACAGTGCAGACGCACGTATCAACATGTGCTAACCATTATAAATGCAGTGCCGGATTGAACCCTGTGGAGGCCCCTAGACAGTCGAAATCTTCCCCTCGCAAACTATCTCCTAATACGATAAGATCAAATCAATTCAATATTATTTTCATCCGTTGTTGCGAGGCCACTAAAAGTCGTAAGGGCCCATAGACCGGTGCCTACTCTGCCTATTTGCTAACGCGGCACTGTACAGATGTTTTCAGCAAGTAAGTAAGCCGTTTGCATCTACATTACATTCTTCATGTGTTGCAGATGTTTGTATATATATATATATATATATATATATATATATATATATATATATATATATATATATATATATATATATGTGTGTGTGTGTGTGTGTGTGTGTGTGTGTGTGTGTGTATGTAAGTGTGTGTGCCTGTGTGTGTATGTATAGGGTGGAGCCTACACCTTTCTCCGAGGATCCGTTTGCAAAAGAAAAGTTTCATACGAAGGGCAAAAATAAGGCAAATTATGCTAAACCGATTTCGTTAACATACATATTTCAACAACAAAAATCGACGGGTTATTTGATTTTGTTGCTCGTTCGTTGTCACATTTTTTCCAAATTTAGGCGTGTTTTGTTTGCGTCTCACACATTTTGTGTCTGCTCACCCTCGCTGCTGATGTAATTAAACCATTGCGTTATATCAAAAATGATTAGTGAAGCTCACACAGCAAGATTAACTTAGAGCTACCTGGAGCGATATAGAAATATATTCCGCTTCATAATATTGTTAAGCAAAAATTACAAGAGCGTCAACAAACACAAGAAGAATTTACAGAATCCGAGGAACAATTAATTAAGCCTATCACGAAAACTACTGAAGGGATTCTTCTCGTGTTGAAAAAGAGAGCTGAATCAATTGAACAAATAGAGGAGCGAACTGAAAAGAAAAAAATCTGCGATAACTTCCAGAGGAAACAGCTATTGCAATGCCAACCCCGGAAATCCATAAAGAAACAGACCAAGCGGAAGATCCAGAACAAGTACGAGCAATGGCTAATATGTCTGATTAATTTATCGAATATGCTATTAATTATATCAGACAAGCCGAAGATGTTAAACAATTAGCTTATATTGCTACAGGTTGTTATTATGATCGATTAATTTGTTTTAAAATCTGAATAAGCTAATGATTTTGTAAATAGCGTATACTATGACGTTGATCAAGTTCGAGGCTGCGATCCAAAATATATGGATTATATTCATGCAATAGATGAATATGCAAAGTATGCTCAATTATCAGTAAAAGAACGACATAATGTATTTCAAAGACAACAAAAGGAACGAGAACAACGAACGCCGCAACGACGACAACGACTATCATCGATAAGACAACGACAACCACAAGAAAAATTATCTACATCATCCAGCGATGAAGCACTTTTTTCGTAGGAGAATCCCTAGATGATAAAAGTGAAACAGGAAGTGGTCGTGTTACTTGTCCTAACAACATCCTTGCCGACGTGGATATTTTACGAAATTACTTTTACGAATTGTGAATAATCTGAATAATCTGTTTCGTAAAACACTTAGCAATGTTCTATTCTATGGTCGGACGGGAAGATATAAGAAAAAGGGAGAGTTCGGACTCTCTCAAGATAAGGTGTCACATATGATGGTGTAGATACGGTTACATCTTTTTGTGTGGAAAGCTTTGGCAATGAGAGGTAGCGAAGATCGCTGTAAGAAATAGACACAACACTCTCTGAAGCTTGAAGTCGCACTGTATTGATATATAGAACTACATTCTAAAGATGCAACATGCAAATTTATTTATGTTGAAACTACATACAATACATATTACAATAATAGTTCTTCCACAATCTACTACTTCATTTGTTTATTCATTTTTCTGCATTCTTGAATACAAGTGATTTAAATATTCAAAGAGCCTAGAATTTAATAACTGTAATAAATGTCATAATCATTTTCAAGAAATATATTTTATTATATTTAATGTAAGATAACGACCTGGAAAAGATCTGTGAGGGTTATACTTATTATTTTAAGAATATATATATTTTTATTCGCAATCAAATTATAACATGAAGCTGGTACTTATTTCAAACAAATACTAATGAACATCGAAGCTGTAAAATATTTCATTACATTATGATTGTGGAAGAAGGGAACTCTAAATAATATTACATTATAAATACAATGAACATCAATTCAGTAAAATATCAAATCAGTAAAATATTTCATAGTAGAAAAAAGAAACTAACTATTACATTATATTGATAAAATAAAAAGAACTCAACTACTATAAAATCTTTTAACTTTTAAGAGGCAGTATAAGCATAATTTTCTTACCTGTAAGAAATAGACACAACACTCTATGAAGCTTGAAGTCTCACTGAGATTCACGTGCCCACAGCCTTTTTATATCTTGGAAGCTGGTGATCATCAGTGTACCACGTTTTCATTCAAGGTCAGAGAGGTATGTCTAATGAACTATGCTAATGTTCTACAAGTCACGCGTGTTCTTGCGTGATAGTCAAGGACAGCTTTAACCTTTTATCAAGTTTAGAAGGGAGGAGAGCGAAAGAGAGAGCATGCTTTTGACTGCCAAGAATGGTCTTTGATCTCTATTAAGCCCACAAAGAGAGAGAGAGAGAGTGTGCATGCTCAGTAATTTTCCTAAGTGAACGACCTTTCAGATCATACATTGTCTATAACCTTTTAGTTGCAAGTGGTCATTCACGTTCTGAACTTTTAACCCAACTAATTTTCTAGGCTGACTATCAGTTGCTTTGTTCCAAGTATCACAACGCAATTAATAAGGGTTTATTGATTGAATTGTGAGCCAGTAACGTTGTTCGTTGTCCGTTGCTGAACTATTGAACCAGTCTTATTAAATTGATTAAAGCAGGCTTTTTCCATTGCTAAGTCAAGTTGAGGAAACAAGGACAGAGTTTAATCTGAATTCATTTCAACGTTCTATTATGTTCAGGATATGAATTATTGATTGGGCCATGCTTCTTGTACAATCCAAATCAATATTATAGCAATCTTTTTAAATTCGCAGGCTTTGTCTTCCAATAACTAGAGATTTCAATATATTCTACACAAATTAAATGTTATCGTTTCTTTCTTCTAAAATTGATATCTTGATAGATAGATTAGAAATTATATTTGGTAAAACACTAGCCGATAATAATTCTCCTGACATTATCAACTAAATCTCATCAATTTGTGTCAACGATTATTTACCGGTGGGATCGTGGATATTAACGTGCATCGGTCTCTCATTAATGAAATATCCGATGATTATTATAGTGACTAAGTCACTGATTAAACAGCTAGGTATTATTATTATTATTATTATTATTATTATTATTATTATTATTATTATTATTATATGATCATACACGCTGCTCAACGTTGATCATCCATTATCAGGGTAATAAATTCAAGATTAGCTATATATAAGAAATTTTATTGAGATCGCCTCGGTGATGTTGTTAAGGGTCTATTTTCGAAGTTCACACAAAAGCAACACCGATTGCAACGCAATTAAGCATGAAAGCTATTGACGTTGTTCATGAAAAAAGTATTGGTGCTGTTGGCGATGTTGCTAGTAAAGCATTTTCAGCAATCAAGGAAAGACTAGCACGAGTAATACGATGAAAATCTCAGCCAGTAAAATTAGCCAGCACCGAAGTGATGCCTGCAAGTGTTAGTAAAATAATAAATCAAGCCGCAAATGAAAAAACTAGCAAAATTAGCTGATGAAAAGGAAAAATAAATGTAACAGCAAGTCAGACGGCAGAAAGTTGTCTTCGTATTAGACGATGACCAACAACAGAACATGTTCAAACGTGTACCTGATCCCGCATTTGACATGGATGTACCAGTTCTCAAGAATGAGTGTGTGTGTGTGATTATCAATATTATTCTTACGATGCACGACAGCCAAACCAGCGTGGAGAAATCGAATTACAAGTTCAAGATACATGTAGATATTTCTTACTCGCTGAACCATTTATTGAAGTAAAAGGTGAAATTTTAAAAACAGATAATACTGAATACGGTGATCATAATAGTATTGGTTTTGTTGACAATGGTATCATGGCGTTATTCGACTGCGTTACGTATGTGATCGACGGAAGAAATATTGAATTGATTCAAAAAGATGTTGACGTTGCGAGGACGATAATTGGTCTTGCAAGATACAGCGAGAATTATTCAAGAGCTGCTGGTCCATCGATGATGTTTACCAAAGATACTTCTTATCATCCTGAATACAACCAGTATAAAATAGTACAGCCAAGAAAACATAATTATTAGTGTCGATCCAGATTTCAACTACAAACAATGTTCCGTGATGGACCTAGAATAATTTCTTGCGTGAATCCACTATCACATATTTTTAGATTCTGCAGACATATTAGAAAAGTTAACTTTGGAGCCAAGCATACAATTGTACTAGTACGAAAAGGCAACCGACAGTCATGCAATATGGCTACCCACCGGTGATGCTGGTAAAGTAATACTGATAAAGTTTTCATTATGGATGCTAGTAATGGCATTGCGATATCTGAAGAAGATTGGCTACTCGCTTTCATGAGCAGTAGCGGTATGTCGATATTATCAAGGTTAGCAACAACAACAACAAATAATGTTCAAAGCACAATTAATGGTGTATTTATGTAGCAAAAAGATCACAGCAAGGTGTTTCTGCACCGCGACATATATTCTTTGCGCTTCAAGATACTGCACGATTAAACGGTTAAATGCGTAGCGCAATGAAGTTTGAGAAAATAGTTATCTCAGAAGTTTCATTGCGGATAAATGAACGTCAAGAAACTTCGGACAATATTTTGGTAAATTTTTTCTCAAAATCTTGTAGCACATACATATAATTGACTATGGTCATTTATGTGACATGGTCAAAATATTGATATTGGTTTACAAATATTAGTTTGATTTCACACATTTATGTCAGATTTATTATTTTTCACTGGAACATTTTGATTTGTTTGGACATTCCGTGGCTGACATACATTTTAGTGCTCGTGTTAACAGTTTTTGGAGATGTTCCCAATTACAGCCCTATCGCGGTTATATTATCAAATAAAACAATGTTACTTGAAGATGTTGGTGGTCGCATGAAAATAGTTGATGCTCCCGTAGAGAATACGCAAGCGTTAAATTAGAAGTCAAATATATATTATAAATGTCATATCATCACGTTAGTGTCAGTCTGACCCCGGGCCAGACTAAATTATTACAAACACCGCCGGCATCACGATGCGGAACAAAAATATAATGAAAAGAAAAACAAATGAGCGATGCAAATACATTATCGTTGACCGAGCGTCAAGTCAAGAGATTCAACGAAACTAACAAAGTCAGTGAAGGAATACGATTAAATCTTTCCGTGGGTGCAATCATATGTATACTATTAAAACCGGATAAATATTTCCACTTCTTGCAGCTATATCAGCATTAATACCTGCAGCCGTACCAGAGTTAGGTGCATTTGGGACAGCTGCTGGAATGGCTCTAAAGAAAGCGACAGGAAATAGATTTTCAAAAGGTCGTAGACGAGGTCACGGTCTGAGACTTCCAGAACAACGTTTGTGAGAAAGGATTAAAAATTCCTTAGACTCGCTGATTTTTCCGATGTCTAACTTTGATTTACTCGATGCTGCTAAGCAACTAAATTTAAAGAATTTTAGGCTTTTATATGCATGATCAATTACAAACAATTCCAAATCTGAAAGAAACGAAAATTATTAATCTCGATAAAAGCTCTGAACGTGGCACACACTGAGTTGCGTACTGGATTGATCCACGTGGAATTATTTATTTTGATTCGTATGGGTTGGGGCCACCAAAAAAATATATAACTTGCGTTAATACAGTACGAACTACTACATTTCAAAATATTCCAATCTAGTATTCAGCGCTAACAACACAAACATTAATGGATCCACCAATATGTGGCCGTGAAGTACTAGCAGTACCTGATGCTCTATCAAGATCAACGAAACCAAAGTTGATCCAAGCGAATTTGTATTTCAGAACCGTGCAGGAAAATTTAAAACGAGCAATATTTCAATCAAAGAGATTATTATTCGTAAACAATTATCGCGAGAAGGTCTTGTTGCTCTATATGATAAAGAAGACAAACTTGTTTCTAGTATTGTTACTTCGTCGTCGATCAGTGAAAAGTTGTTAAAATCTAGAGATAATATGAATCGTGTCATTGAAATTTATTAATGTAGGAGAGCCAACATATAATCTGGATGCTGCAGCAAAGATATATGTCGATAATAAATAAATTCCTGTCACAACTTCGCTGACTATAATCAATAATGGAAGTATCACACTTTAAAATGATTTTTCTAATGACGTACAACTGTTTCTCAATGTTCGTAGAAACATAAATGGAACCATTCATGAATTCTTTGGACGTCAATACAAAATTGACAAAACTTTGCGATATAAATACGAAACTTAATGATAGTATCAGTGGAATTCATAATATCGTTCAAGAAACTAATGTTGTTAAAATTCGTCACGGACGAGCTAACAATATCGTATGCACATTATCATCAAAATCATCAACATGGACACTGCAAAATAACACTATCAAATGTACCGCAGAAATAACTGGCATATACAGGTTTTCTGTGTTCCGTTCCGCAAAATTCATGATATTTACTACATTTCCATGGCGTCATTCAAGCGATGATATTTCTTGGATCGTGTCTTTAGTGTTAAATAAAGATGCCGAAGAAGAATTCATACTGGAACCAATTGATAAATAATTAATCGCAGCGTATTACTGGTGGTGCATATAATTCACAGCTGGAACAAATCCGTTGTTGTTTTAGACAAGAACGATAACTTCAATGATGGATAATGATAGACGTTTTATCGACACAGATGCGATCAAGTAACAATTTGGCAGAATAAATTAAGACCGTCATCAATAATTAGCAGAGCTAAAGAAGTAATGTAGACGTGTAGTTCTGGTTGATATCATGGTTTATTGGGTTTCAGCGATTGTCGATGGAACCGGCGTTGTATTATCAAAGCTAGCATCTCTAGCGTCGATGACGGCGCCGATTGTTGTGACAATCATTGTTTCATTCTCAACCACTATCGTTGGAATATTTAATATCTCAAAAAATATAAATAGGTGCACAAATGAAAAATTTAACTAGCACACGATGAAATTACATACTGCAACGACCGCATACTCTAAATTATTATTAGTTTCTTTGTCTCTTAATGATTAAATATTATCGGACGAAGATTTCAGTATTATAATAAAGATCTATAACGTAGTATTTGATGAAAAAATACCTGATCGCAACGATATCGGTGATTTAAAATAATAAGTGTATAATAATGTCAACGTTCGATCAGCGATCGCAGGAATTATTGCAACAGATAGTCAATAATGCTGATCCGGTAAGAGCCACAATGATATCAACGAGTTAAACTAATCCTGTATTCAGTATTAATTTTCCGACCGCAATTTCAGCTTCAGAGATAACATTAGCGCAATTACAGTTTTATTATAGTTGGACAAATATTAGGTCACAATCATTATGTGTACTACAACTAAATAATTCATTAGTCTTTGAAAATAAAAAAACTTGATCAAATTCCTGATTGGCAAGTAGTCAGTATTCCAACAGTCAAATAGAACCGATCAATGAAGAATTGCAGCACCGAATTATATTCATTGCAAGAATAGAATCAAAGATTGCCATTACTGTTTATGAACTAGCGTTGTCTTTGGCCGTCGAAATACATTCTCCGGATTACGTCGTTGACACATATCTCAATCGTGTAAGGTTGGCCAGAGATTAAACCTGTCGTTGATGGTCCAAAAGAACCATGACTAGATGAATTACTCACGACTTTTTAATAGTTCACAAAAATATGTGAATATTTTGGAATTTCTTTTTCGCGGAACATTTTCTTTGCAAGACGTAGCATTTAATATCCTGTCCTAGAAGATAATTTGGATATAATGTAAATCGTAAGTTACAAATAAATCGGAGAATAATAACTGAATTTGATCAGACCACACGCAAAACAAATATTTACTGACCTGATACAGGGAAGATACAAAAGAAAATTTAATTGCAATGATACAACAATTAAGTATGATAGTATCTGAAAATAATTTTTAAAAATGCTGATATTATAAACGTGCAGTTCACCGGAGAAGAAAATCATCCAGCAGTCGAAATGAAAAAATAACGAGTCGAAATCTCACTATCCATTATGTGGGTACCCTTCGGTGATAACGAGCTCATATCGCCCTGCTGTTTATTTTAGGGGCGCAATTAATTTAATGTAACTCCCTTCCCAAATCATACCCCGTTGTAAGTGCAAAATTGCACTCACCACGTTATTTAACATGGTGCGAGGTACATGAAATCTCATGGGGTGCTTGCAACTCCACTTATAAAGTAGATAATTATTAAATAAAATGGCATCCCAGGGCCACAATCCATCGACATGTGTCAGTCATGGTTTTGAAACTCAAGACCTCGAGTACGAGAGTTAGACGCGCAAGCAATGAACCATTGATCCAGCTTAGAAAATATACATTTGAAACATATACATATACATATTATTATATAGCTATCTTAGCATTGAATCTATCACTGCAGACTATTTTCTCATTCTAAATAGAATCTACATGTTTATATATTTCCGCCCTTTCTGCCTTCTTAAAATTTATTTTCAAGCCTCTTGATATCAACAAATGCATGGATAGATATTATTTAGTATATTATGCCTACTACAGGAATTGCGTACATTTATTCAGTATAGTAACAATGATACATGTAATCTGCGATCGATATGTGAAGCAGTTATGTACAATATTGGCCTATGTATGATATCACGGCTGAGGTGTCTATGTTTGTTTGAGGAAAGTATAATATATATTATCTGCAATTAATATTCCCACATAGTTGAGATATCTGGATTGGAGAGATATTCAAGCATTACGATTAGACTGAAGTACCATAACTACTTGATTACTCTCTCACTGAATATAAATGTATGATCAAGTGTAACGAAAAGGGAGACAACTGCACACTTTATCAGCGATGACTAATTTATCTCGCTTCGTTGTACTATAGGAAGTTGACTTTTTTGTTTAATTTTTTATTTTCGAAAATGAATATCATCTTGAATCATTTGCAACAAAACGTAATGAAGATAAGACAATGTCAAAATATTTGGCAACCGCATTCATATAATTAAATATTCTCTCTTCACCTGTCTCTCTATTTGCTGATACAACTGACCTCGTTCCAAACAGTATACATCTTCCAGTATTTCCAATTGCTTTATTCGGACTTTGTGCAGCAACTTCAAGTTTACATAAAGTTGTTTTGTCCTTTTTTTCGATCAGTCCATGAAAACATTAGAACACGAACCTATTGGAACAAGAAGTTTTTCTTTCATTTGTATTAAATATAATCTATCAATTATTATTAACATAACCAACTGGTGTTTCCCTTCGACAATTTCAGTTGACGTCATCACGAGTAGCTTAATAATTTTTAATGATATGGTGTTTCATTAATTCATGTTGCCCCATTTATATAAAACATTACTTGTCTAAATGATTATTTTTAAATCTGGCCAGATAGTCTTCTGCAGCTTTTATGGAGGATTCACCTGACGACTAAATATCATAATTTCGCTTCAGCTCTCTATATCTTTTACTACCGCATTGCAAACATAACCAAGTTTCTCCTCTGACTCCAACACCGCATCGTAAGCACGGTTTTTGTCATACACTATCTCTTCGTAAACTTTGTATGTATTGAGCGCAAAATTCATTAACGCATGATTTATTACAAGGAGTTGAATAACCAAACATATATTTGCTTTAAGTATAGTATGGAGGAATTTGAGAGATTGTCCATAATTAAATCTTTCACCCTCAGGGGTTGCAATATTTGACTTTGATAATTTTCTAAAATCTTAACTTAATTTTTCGATGCAAGTTCTGGGTTTGATAAATGGCAATAAAATCGATCGTATCCATGACGCCAAGAAAGAATTTCGTAATTATGGTATTCATTCGGGATCATGAATGACAACATCGCTGGTTTTGTTGTCGATGCTAGAATGCGCGAAGAAAGAGGTAAAAATATTAACTATCTAGACATTCAAAAATATATTATTCTAATAAAATTTATTGTGCAGAGAGATGATGATATATGGATTATCACTGATAAACTTGAACCTTTACGGCTTTATGCTGGAAAAAATACTGTTACATTATGTAACAAATCCAAGCCAGGAATGTAACCGGTCTTTATACATCGTATTGTGATCGAGCGTATCCTGTAACGGCTGTTATCTACGCTATATATCCGCTAAATGATGAACCTAGCGTTGATAATCTCAAATCAATGAAATTGTCAAGGAAACTAAGCTGCGTAGCTGAGCGAGTTGTGGAACATTTCTCAAAAGTAATACGCAGAAACGCTTTAACTGATCTAGGACATAGAAAAATAAATGAGAGAGCGGAAACAGTTAAAGATACCGGAACATCTACCAGTGACGTTGCTAAGCCAGAAAAGACATTACGATTTCTAATAACAGTAAAAGCACTAACAGGAGACGTTTTATACAAAACGATATATACAAAAATGGACCCCCCAAAACAATCATTGATCATAACGTACATGCATGGACTGATGATGTAATATTTTCACGAGATATAATAGTTAGATTTTATGACTATTATATATTTGATGCTCTCAGTGATGTCAGTAAGAATGATCCTGTATCTGTTTGGTTATTTCAGAGATCAGAAACAGTGAATTACGATTAATTTGTAAAACAAACCGTAGAGAATAACTCCATGAAGAAATGAAGAATCTTCCACTGAAATATAATTCTGATGATATCAAAGTTGAACTACTGTTTAACAGTTCCATCAGTTGCTGCTTGCGTCGCTCAATAATCAATTCATGGAAACTAACACGATAAGAATTCCCTGAAGATATTCAGCATAGTTGTGTCGAATATGGACATGGTGGATTATGGAATATCAAATACGACTATCGTAAAGTTATTACGGTTGATGTGGCTGCGTGTTATTGCTGGACGTTTTCTTGGATATGGAAAATGTTCTGAGTATTTTAAATTATTTGGACATCGACACATGAAATTACAAGAGTTGCGATAAATGGACCATTGCCTGATTTAGATTTAACTGGATTTGCTTGTGTAAAATCATTTCACTGTTGTAATAATCTTTATCCCATCGATTATGCATGGTTTGGAAGACATTTCTCAGAAAAATATTGGGTTCCAATAGTGCTATACATGTTTGATACTGAAATCTTAGTGTCGATAAGTGTAAGTAAAGCTATTATGTCATATCATCCGCAGAAACAAGTTTGATTACCATAACAAAAGCAACATTCACCAACAGATCCAGATGAAGTTTGGGATAAAATTGATTATGAACATTAAGTTGCAAAAGATCTCGTTATAAATATAATCGTTAAGTGTACACAAGGATGATCATATGCTTTGGTAAAACTTACTTGGTAATGGTGAATGGGGATCATACAAAACAAAACAAGAAAGTACTGCACTTCTCTGAATCAGTAGATTTTTATATCAAGGAAATATATTACGGTAACGACAATTAAATACCAGTATCAACATCACCATCTATATTTGATTCCGTGGCCAGATCTAAAACCATTTATCTCAATGGACTTGGAGGTTCTGGTAGAACAACACGTGCCATTGAATTATTTCGGCACATTACATCGTACTACGCTGATATGATTGTGTCGATACCTACACACATACTAGCAAAAGAAATAAAACAACGAGGTGTAAAATTATGTACATACCATAGTTTCTTCAGAACATAGACACCTGAGTGAATGGGTGAGAAATATATTCACAAAATCATCTGAGTTGAGATTTGTACGGTGTCGTTAGAAACACGAAAGTATTTCTTAATTGGTTATTAACTAAAATTACTGCGATAAATAAGTGTGGTGATCATGTGCAATCACCACGTTTAGTTGGGGAGTCTGTGGATTATTATCAGGAGATGATCATAGTGCTGCTGATGAACCTTTCAAGAATTTAAATGTTTAATCAGACTACGGCCAGATAGAAGATAGTGTGAGATAATGTGTGAAATAATTCCGGAAACTCATGTGAACGATTTTTTTGAATTTATGAAGACCATATGATTTAACAGTTGCAAATTGAAAGATACTTCGTGATGAATTGCAAGAAAAATTATTTTTGTTACGTAATGAAAAGTTTTCAAATCTAGCTGTACCATTGTGTTATTGCTCAGCGGATACTCAACGACAAAATATTGAAGTTAATATTCTAGGATGAGACACTGAAAGTATCTATAAACAAAATCTTGTTTTGAATGATATTATTTTGGTTGATGTTGATGTTGAGAGCCGGTTGACCATACAAGCTAGGATATGCTATAATGAGTCATTTGTCACAAGGACTATCTATTACTGATACAAATATATGGATTGTCGATGATAAGATGAATGGTTAAATTTAGTTTATCTCGCAGTGTCTGGAGTCAGAAGAATGTCTCAACTACACATGGTTATTATGAATGATACTGAGAATAATAATCAAACTGCTAGAGAAAAATACCTATTTGTTTATAAGTAATGTGACAAAAAGTAATCGCGATTGTGATATCAATACTGAATTAACTGCAAACAAAACAACGACAGAATAATCATTGTGCAAGTTGTAAACAAAATATGAGGAATAATCCAAGATAGTTCACCGTAGACAGAATTAATAGTGATATTGGTCATACACGTGACATGTCTTGAACGCAATCGACTTCTAGGCGCTTATTCACAAAATTGAACGCGGTGGTAATCTTTAGTCTTCAGGAATTATTTGTAATAGTTCAAGTACAATATCACGTTGAGGAGCAGTTAAATCTTCTATGTAGATGACGGATCTGCCCGTGGATCTAACCACACTAGAAATTGTATGTGTGGTCATGCACAAGATAGGATCAGTTGCTCTTTTTTACCCCTTCAAGTTCATATTGTTCATATAAATACCTGACAGTCGCATTAACTAATACTGGTTGTTTTGAAAAGTCACGTCGCTACATAGTATATGGGTTTTTTTGTTTTTGATGTAATTTCAGTAAAAGGCATCATAGACGTTGTAAGGGTAATTTCATTATTGAACGCAGCTATCACACATGGTAATCTAGCAACCCATTTGCAAGATCTCATGTCGCTCTGATTTTTTTCCTTTGCATACCTGTTTCCAAAAAACCGTTCAGCGAGTGTTCGATTAAATCGTTCAACTATTGTCTTATCACGATTATCACGATAAATTGTGATGTGTCCTTGTCTGATTTTGCCATTATGTTTTTTCATACTGCACCGAGACATTTTTTGCCAGGATCAATTTGTAGTAACTGTGACCATCATAATGGTCTTTGTTGATAAACTCGTTCAAATGCGGATGCAACTTCAGATATTGTTTTGTAAATAATGATTCCGCTTCTTTATATCTATTTGCAACATCAACGACAGTCAACGCGTTTTTTCTATGTGCGCGATTGACGTCTACCGGTTTTAATAGTATTGTGTGGTAAAAATAAAATATCTGCTTGATGAACTTTATTGGGAACGCTGATATAACAATACGCGTACTGAATGTTTTAGGTGGACGTAGATACATTTGCCTTATTGTATGTCGTACTAACCACGCCTCAGCAACAGTACTTGAGACTTTTGCAGTTTTAGCAAGTTTACTAAACTGTTGCTCGGCATTTCCAATATCCTAATGGGCTATAATAAACAGATTCTATAATAATAGGTATATAATTAATTACCCAGCCCCTATCACTATTTTACCTGTCATAGCAGGTTTTGCTAGAAAACTAGCGACCTTTTGTCTTAGATTTATCAGGTATAAAATTTAATGCATGAATAAGTTTCCCTTCTGCGAGATGCCTTTGTTGTAAATTCTTGCTTCTTGTTTACTGAATACTCTCCAGGTCGCGGTTGATCTTGATTATCAAGTCGGATATCAAGTCGAGTTCCAGGTCCATATTAATTATATCATAGTATGTGTTTTTCTCCGGGACTCCTTGCCCACAGAACCCCTGGTAAAAATTTTCCTAGCGAAGCAGCAATATAACCTCCCGTCGCTGTGTTTTAAATGTATAGATCTTTGTACCACACCTTTCACACATAACTGTGCGCACTTTTCATTTTTTTTTTAAATTGCTGTTAATCCAGTGGCTGTCCTGCATCGAACACAATATAAATTCATTTTATTTTTTAATTTGATATAATTGACTTATCTGCGACGCGAAAATAAAAGTCAGTCAAGCATCACCTAGCGCTACCGAATTCTGTCAAAATGATAATAATTGGGCCATCTGGATCAGGCAAAACACAATTATTGCCTAATCTGGTAATGGGATGGCTGAAGTGGGATAAATTATGTTTAGAAGCACCATCTGTAGATGATCTGCCATGCAATGAAGTACTTAAGGATTTTAATTAAAACGCATATCGTTATATGAAGACATTATTGATTGTATCACTGATATTGATAAAGTGCCATCTTTAGGTGACCTTGATGGAAGTATTAATAATTTAGTAGTGTAAGATGATGTCATCATGGTCAAACAATCAAATTCAGCTAGGATATTTTCTCAACGTACACATACAATTACAGACGTAATTTATGTTACACAACGTTGTACACAAATTCCAGAAGTGATCAGAGATAAATGTAATAATTTGGTTATATTCAGCGGAGTTGATAATCGTACACTGCAACATATCTATTATACTTGGTGTTCTGTGGAAATGGACATGAATGCAATTAAATTTTCTTTGCACACGCAGAACCTACCCTGTTTGGTTTTATAACAATAAATGTACATGATCCTAGGTCAAGATATCGTAAGAGACTCGATACAATATTTGGATAAGAAAAACCCCACAACAGACGGGGAGATGGCAAAATGACTGAGACGCAAACAAAATGCACCTGAAATTAAAACAAAATATATCAACGAACGAGTTACAAAAACGAATTAACCCCTTTCGAGTATTGTTATTAAAATATATTCGGTTAGTGGATTCGGTTTAGCGCTATTGACCTTATTTTTGCCCTACGTAGGAACCCTTCTTTTTTGCCAATGAACACTCGGAAAGAAAAAGTTGTAGGGTCCTTCACTGCTGATATATATGTATATATATATATATATATATATATATATATATATATATATATATATATATATATATATATATATATATATATATATACGAACTCAATAGATAGATAGATAGATAGATAGATAGATAGATAGATAGATAGATAGATAGATAGATAGATAGATAGATAGATAGATAGATAGATAGATAGATAGATAGATAGATAGATAGATATACACTGCATATTAGTAGAGCTGTTTTCGTATATATCATTAATTACAATTGTGTGTTTTTGTTGTTGATTATTTTGGCAATTTATCATTTTTATATTCATCTTAGATACACCATCACATAACTGATCTCTACGAAGTAATCAATCAAAAAATCGATGAAAATATCCGACCAGGAAGATGTAATTTCAGGAATATGATATAAAGATTTGCGACCAAGTACGACTGGTGAACCCTAAATTTCACTGAAGACATTGGGGCATTATTTGAATCAAACAATTCTCCAATATTCAACGAACGATTTAGATAACGTCGGATTTATGAAAGCATCATTGATTCGATGAATCAATTCACCAACACACATGGAAGGATTACATATGCATTTACGGCATCACACGAAATTAATATGAAAGTTGCCAACCACAAGATAAACATGTACCAAGAGTTTCAATGATATGGATGAGGTGGGGTTGGAGTGTGGTTGGGCTAGAAAACAAAGAAAGCAGACCTTGGGTATTTAAGGAGAGAGAGAGAGAGAGAGAGAGAGAGAGAGAGAGAGAGAGAGAGAGAGAGAGAGAGAGAGAGAGAGAGAGAGAGAGAGAGAGAGAGAGAGAGAGAGAGAGGAGAGAGAGAGAGAGAGAGAGAGAGAGAGAGAGAGAGAGAGAGAGAGAGAGAGAGAGAGAGAGAGAGAGAGAGAGAGAGAGAGAGAGAGAGAGAGAGAGAGAGAGAGAGAGAGAGAGAGAGAGAGAGAGAGAGAGAGAGAGAGAGAGAGAGAGAGAGAGAGAGAGAGTAGTAGTAGTAGTACCCACTTCAGCCCTCTGGCACATACTATTTTAGCAATCGTCTAGTCTTTGTCTAATTTTTAGAATTCAGTTGTATAATCTTACATGGATTACGTGACATTGTATCAGAAAAATCAGCTATCGTTTTGCATCATAAATATTTTTCAGATACGTTTTTGTTTTTAATAACAAAAAAACATCCAACGTCTAAGAACCGTTAGTTATTGTCTAAGAACCGTTATTTTGCATCATATCCTGTTTTCATTTCATACAGTTGTATCTGTAAATTGAGGCTCTACATAAGTTAATTAATTTAAATTGACACTTTGGAAGAGTGTAGACAGATTCTTTTGGTGACTACTTTCTCAACAATGACTTGGTTATGTTATATTTATTCAAAACTGTAGGTATCATTAACTTTAGAAATGTCATAAATGTAACAGATGTACAGTTTTGCAGGTATTGACACTTTAAACAACTTTTATATGTGTCACCGTAATTTCTGGAATGCCCATTTATGTTTGCTTGCATAGGAACGTTTGTGTTTATATATTATGTTGTTGATATTATTTCTGCTTTTTTCAGTCTTCATGAATATTCTAATATTTGTTTTATAGAAACTGAGAATGAATAAATCTTTGACATATGAATAACATATATATTTTAATTTGATCATGTATATGTGTTAGCTGAATTGACATGAATTTATAAATATTGTTTCTGTCATGCATATTCAACTGTAAGTAAATAAAATCATGTAAATGGCATATATTGAGAAACAGTTATTCATATCTTGGATTCTTCGACAAGAAAATGGTCTACAGATCCTATTGAACAGTCTCTCTCTCTCTCTCTCTCTCTCTCTCTCTCTCTCTCTCTCTCTCTCTCTCTCTCTCTCTCTCTCTCTCTCTCTCTCTCTCTTAAAAAAGAACTTATCCATCTAATACAGAAATTCACACGCCAGCAATACTCTGTACAAGAAAATATTATGTCAGAAGTATATTTAACACGTAATAACTCATGAACAGACTAGCATAATTATGCAGACAAAAAAAGTATAGGTACATTCATCCACAACAAACCAAAAAACTTTTAGTCAACGACAGCTTTACAATCACGATGACTTAAATAGCCACATTCACAGTAATGTCAACAAGTTATAGCTAGTAAACTCCTTCCTCTAACAGTCACAGTAATGTCAACAAGTTATAGCTAGTAACCCCCATCCTCCAACAGTCACAGTAATGTCAACAAGTCACAGCTAATAAACCCCTTCCTCCAGCAGTCACAGTAATGTCAACAAGTTATAGATAGTAAACCCCATCCTCCAGCAGTCACAGTAATGTCAACAGGTTACAGTTCGTAAACCCCATCCTTTCCAACAGTCACAGTAATGTCAACAAGTTAAGATAGTAAACCCCATCCTCCAACAGTCACAGTAAAGTCAACAAGTTATAGATAGTAAACCCCATCCTCCAACAGTCACAGTAATGTCAACAAGTTACAGCTAGTAAACCCCTTCCTCCAACAGTCACAGTAATGTCAACAAGTTATAGATAGTAAACCCCATCCTCCAGCAGTCACAGTAATGTCAACAAGTTACAGCTCGTAAACCCCTTCCTCCAACAGTCACAGTAATGTCAACAAGTTTCAGCTAGTATACCCCATCCTCCAGCAGTTACTGTAATGTCAACAAGTTATAGATAGTAAACCCCATCCTCCAACAGTCACAGTAATGTCAACAATTTATAGATAGTAAACCCCATCCTCCAGCAGTTACTGTAATGTCAACAAGTTATAGATAGTAAACCCCATCCTCCAACAGTCACAGTAAAGTCAACAAGTTATAGATAGTAAACCCCATCCTCTAGCAGTCACAGTAAAGTCAACAAGTTATAGATAGTAAACCCCATCCTCCAACAGTCACAGTTATGTCAACAAGTTACAGCTTGTAAACCTCATCCTCCAACATTTCAGCAGCAATTAATTAGGATTTATTTTTAGACATACAGTTAGCCTCATTAAAGCGATTGTTCTTCTGTTAATATCACAATATCATAACCAGATATATACCCAAGATATGAAACTGAGCGAAATTGCATGAAATATCAATGTCTTTTTTGTTATGGAACAGGATCGCGTAATCGGCGATAGAAACAGTCCACCAGACGTTTAGTTTTGACTGTCTACATATTTTCCACAGCGGAGCACATTGTTTGGAACATTGCCATGAAGATGACAAATTTATTGAAATTGAGAATTTCATTTAAAAATGATTGCTTTTTTAGTTTTAGGGAGGGAATGGACATAAAAAAGAAAAACATCTAAGAGAAATGAGGATTTTCTTTCTCAGGCTGTCAATTTAGATTTCTTATTAAGAAAATATGCAGATAAAGAGTATTTTAAAGATAATGAACATTATACAAATAATGTAGAAATCTTAGTTATGTAGACTGTAATATCCTAGATGTAAAAAGTATATATTATAATTGATACGGGAAAGAGTAAGTATTCGGCTTTTGATGTCGATAAGGCAGACATGTTTTCAGTTGCATATTTTCGTGTACTACAAATAGTGCTACTCATCTCATTCTTGTCCATATAAAATGGTGCGCCACATATACAGAACTACATAAAGAATAATATAAAGCACCATTTATTCAAAGTTATCATAACCATATAAACTTAAACAACCTGATTTGTCTCGCCTATTCACTGATTTCATATATAAAGTTACATTTTAACCTCAAACAGAACAATTACTCAGAACCGATAATCTAGAAATCTTAATATATAAAGGAATCGAAATCTCATATTGCATGTATTTACAAACATTTTGTATTTATTAAAAATAAGCAAATAATGACAGATAGTAAATTATATCCAACATTTGCATTTTTCTTTACCTAATCTTGATAATAATCACTAAGGGGTAAACTTAATTTAGCAATATGTTGCCTAAAAAGTGAAGTCAAGCACTAAGAAATCACATTACCCGTGAGAGCGAAAAAGAGGTAACGAAAACTTGTCGGAAAATAAAAATACAACAACTGAACAGAATCAGGATACTTTACACCTAACAAAATAATAAGCTATTTATTAATATCAAGTATTAATGGTAGAATTAGCTTTGTTGCAGACGCAAAGATAGTTGTGTGCAAGCACTAATTTCATCATATTAACATGTCGTTTGTGAAAATGTTCTTGAAATTTCGACTACGAACGCAAAGCCCCAATAACCGAACGCCGTACTCGGGGAATAAACTTATCCCTTATTATGGGCCATCCATATAGATCACATAATTCTGGAGGATTTTCCCCCCTCTCCCGTCACATTTCGTCAAAAATTCTCACCCCGTCTCCTTTTAATATATGACTCCACAAAGATTCAACACTAGTTTCAAAATAAATTTGGTTTGAAGCACTTTGCATAAAAATAAACACAAAACAATATAACACTGCGTTCTGAATTAATTAATACATAAAAAAAATATCTTGCTCAATCTGGGTTTAATCATCTGGATAGGTAAGACTTAAAATCCAAGGAATGAAGTTGTAGACATATCATGAATTTACTTCTCAATATTCTCTACCCGCGTCCTTACATTTTGGGTTGTAGATAGCGTTGATGTTGTTTTGTTCGAAGTCACATTTGTTAAAAATCTCCTTGCCCCCATCATAATAAAGAGTCAATTTACACAAGCCCATAAGAAGAATCAAAATAAAAAAAAACCATACCCTGCAGTCGAAACAGCAGAGAATGAGAAAGAGAAGAAAGAAAAACAAGTCAAGGTAAGGGTTTTAACCTTTCATAATGGGTCAGCTACAATGGTCTTTCCTTGGGCAAGGCACTTTACTCAAAAATGCTCCGGCTCTAAATAACCTACACATATTGTTGTGTCTTAAAACATAATTCGCATTTCAATTGTCTTAGTAGCTATTTCAAATGACTGCGTTCCATAAACAGTAAATAAGTTGATATCCAAGAAAATAATTGCATATATACTTCATCAACATTATACTCTGGGGATTTCTTTAAGACATTATGAATAAAACCTTAACCTGTATTTAACCATTATGATTTTTATTGTTAATTTATGGGGAGTGAGTGAGTAGGGTGTTGTTTTCTGTGGTTGGATGGATGGCTCTTTTATTTTTGTGCATGCCAGCCTAACCTGGCTTACTGCGTTAGCGACAACGAAAGAGTTGCGTATGTTGGCGAGTCTTAAATTTACACTCTTCTATTAATATTTTTCCTTATTTGTCTTCGGTATTTTACACACACACACACACACACACACACACACACACACACACGTTGCCTCCCAATAAAAAGATTAATTTTGTTATGCTGAAGAAGACTTGGAGGGAAGGGATCGAACACTGAAAAAAACAAGTTTTTTTATTCAAAGGTTTCAAATAGTTTGTGACGCTAGGTATTGATAGGCTGTAATCTAATCGTAATCATCGAGAGCATGTGCTGCACCATTAATGCCAATTTTATACCGGCCGTCTTTAGAGATTTTACTGGGATCCTTCTCACCTGGAGTTCCTTGGAAGTGCTCTGTACGTAAGTCTTGCGAATCATCAAAAGACATTTCGTCGTCGCCTTGGCATATAGTTGTTCCACCTGCCGCTTGGCCCATTAAAGATAATCTCTTAGAAGATGAACATGACGATGAGAGCATGTCAGATTTCCCGTTTGAAATTGGGTGATATAATAATGTCCTCGTTTTTAGTCCTTCAATTCTACTGATGAAAGCAATTATCTTGTTGTAGCTATGTATCCTTTGTGATGAACAGTAATATTCTATAACAGACCATGGTAAAATAGTTGAGGTGATATCTCTTCGCACTTCCACGGAACAACATGCAATCACCTTCTCCAGAAGAAACAAGTAGGAATCAATCACCGCTTGAATGTCCAAATTTGTCAGTGCTGTGAAAGAACAGTTTTTATCGCATGAATGTAAGGACAGAACAATCTTTAAAAATTCTTTTATGTCCTCCTCGTTTTGACACTTTGCAATGAACGACGTCAGCGATTCAAGAACCTCGCATACTAATGGACATATCACAGGAGGGTTTGCTGTGCTGCAGCTCGTAGCTCCTTTTACAATTATGTGAACCTCTTCTTTGGCTTTGTCGTGTAGTCTTTCAAAGACAAGCCAAGCAAGACGAGCCCTCAAAGCCCAGACAAAAAGTCCAGCTATAGTCAATTCCCAAGATGCACTACGATAACGATTGGAGACATAGACCTCAAGACCGTCGGCATTTGACACTGATATGGGCAAACATGTGTTGTTCACAGGTATAATTTTACACATGGGCCATGGATCATCTTCAAGCATAAATTCTACCTCATGTCTCCATCTCTGGCTGTAATAGTTTTTGCTAAATCTCAGGTAGAGAATTTCTATTTCACCATGGATTGGGTTAACATGGCGAATGGCTAAAATGGGTCCTCCTGGTTTGAATACATTGTACATCTGAAACTCTTCATGAAAGGACCGTGTCAAAAGAAATCTGGACACTGATTTATCCTCTGCTGGGTAATCAAGAACTTCTAGAAAGTAGACATTCATCTGAGTGAAAATATTTTCCTGTTCGGAGCGATTTAATGAAATATTTAGTTTTACATTGCCAAGAGTTGTGTCCACATTTGGACCTATGTTCTCATCAATGTCTGGTTTGAACCACAATCCCTTTATAGTTGGGTAATCCCTAAGAATAGAGTAGTCATCTGTGGGTTTGAGCGTTGTGCTTTGACGAGATATTATCGGCACAAGATCATCCAAAAGCAACAAATTTGAGACGCAATCAAATTTTGTGTAATATGTCTGTAGAATTCCGGACCAATCACCCTCAGGAATTATCTCCGGAATGAGTTTGTACTGTTGTTTGGTTTCAGGTGGCTTCCATAGGGTCAGGGTATCTTCCTCCAAATATATACCCCTTATCTTAAAATGCCCTCTGTCAATGGTTTCCTGACAATGTAAATTAATCAGGTTAGATTATCAGTATTTCAAACTATTAGGTTAAAGAGCATCTAAAGCCAAAAACTTACGTGTCGTTTGATTTTAGTTTACTTGTGTTCCTAATTTCTTCCGTTGTCATTAATGTTCTTCTTGATTTTGTAGCTATTGTTATTTTTCATGCTGTTGATGTTTTACTGGAGGTATACAATTTGTTTTCAGGAACAAAATAATGTATGCATGTGTGTATGTATGTATGCATGTATTTATGTATGTATGTATGTATGTATGTATGTATGTATGTATGTATGTATGTATGTATGTATGTATGTATGTATGTATGTATGTATGTATGTATGTATGTATGTATGTATGTATGTATGTATGTATGCATGCATGTATGTATGTATGTATGTATGTATGTATGTATGTATGTATGTATGTATATGGATGTATGTATGGATAGATGGATGGATGGATGGATGGATGTATGCATGTATGTATGTATCCAAATAAATAAGTGGGTAGAAAAAATTGTCGAACGCAGGTTGGTGTCATATGGTCCCAAAACTATATAAATGAGCCCACAGAACTTCGACTCTTTTATGTACTTATATAATTCGCTAATTAAAACTTGACTTCCCTAAATTAGACAGTACAGTATATTTTCACCAACTGTATTTGTATTTGTGCCTGTTTGAAAATGAATCAGCGTTAATGTCTTGTTTGCTAAACACCAGCTATAAAGTCATGTATAGGCTATAATCTACATGTATTGTGAATCTTTTTGCGGCCATGTGTTTGATGTATAAAGATTTCCTCGGGTTAAGAAAGGATACATGACCGGCTGGAGACCAGAATCTTGAATCGGCATAGGCTAAATATTGCACTACTTAAACAAGGGCTTGCAGTTAACACGCCTAGGTGTTAAAAATTAGTCCCTAAATCAAAAGGAAGGCCACGAAGTGAACGGTGCGTATTCTTCTCCGTCCTTACGTTGACAGACGGTTGGAGGTACATTTGCCACTAAATTTGTTTGGCTCGGTTCACAGCAACATCCAAACGGAATTGAGATAGAGGGTGTGATTACAATTAGACCTGAATTATACCTTCCAACTTGAACCAAACGAAGCCACTCGTAATTTGGCAGCACAACTTAGAGGTAGATCATAAAGCAAGAAAAAGCTAAGAAAGGTCAGTAAGTTATTTGCTCTATTTTGCATAATATTATAGCAGTATAACTGTAATTATTTGTAGCATGTATACTTAATTACTATAATCGTTTAATATGTAGAATCACTTACATGCATATTTGTAAAATGGAATTGAGCTTACGTAGAGAATCATTAGATGCGAGGCGGAATTATGTAGATTGTTAGCTTGTGGTCAGATTTAATTTTGTAATTTACTTTGAGGTTACTGCGTAGTAAACTAGTGCATTTATTATTGCGTTATGTTAGAGTTTACACATATCTAAATTGTTAATTTAGAATGGTTGAAGCATGTAAGATTAGTACTATGGACGGATGAATATAACAAAGAATATATATTTGAATATGTGTGTACTTTGTATGAGTTGTAAGGTAAAGAAATGCGTCTAATTATTATGATATTGTTTAGTAGAATGGTATTATTTGTACTTATGTGACTGAATTTAGTGATGCATGTATGACAAGTGCTTTTTATTATGACGTTTGTTTACTATGCAAGAAAGAATGGTTATCTCGATGTCAGCTAATGCGTGACCGAAAGAATTTAATAGCTGTTATCTGATGAGATGCTGTGTGTGGTGTGAGATGAGAAAGGAAAGAGATTGTACAGTTCTTGCCTTTTCACAAGAAGATTTTAGGGGACACATAACGTCGGGTTCCATTGGGTTCCGAGTCTTCAAGAGTTGGAGACTGAGTTTATGCTGTAGCCGAGACACTAGATGAGTAGAAATACAAGGCCAGGTGGAAATAAATCCCACACTGCTAATCGAATGATGCAATAGTCGTATCAAAGAGAGTCTTTCAATGGGATTTAATAGAACTCAAGCCGAAAAATCTCAGGGAATGTGTAGACCAGGAATCCGGGAGTGGGGTCATTGGCACTAAGGTGACGCTCTACACTTTCTTATTTATCATAGGGTTATAATTTTAAAGAAAAAGGGTTTCCCCGGGTTTCCTCTCTAGATATACGGCTATTTAAAGAAGACTTTGTATATCTTAGGTGTTGCTCAAAAAAACCTTTAATTCCCTTTATTTTGATGTATGATTGATGGGTGTAATATGGGATAGAGAGTATACAGCTTGGCCTTACTCCAGATGTGCACCTTTCAAAAAAGTGCTAGCTCTATTTGCTCATTTTCACTTCTCGAACTTCAGAGGTAAATTGTAAAATATAGAGCCGATAACTTTTTTTACATTTTATGCATTTGGTAATCCATTCATTGCACTTTTAGAAGCTGGTATTGTCAGGTTTGTCAAAATTCATTTTCCATATTTTAATAGCTGCCAAGAATATTGTACTTTAGACAAATACAAGGTGATTTTTGGAGCACAAGGGAGCAGTCATTTTAGGTAGCAGTGTCCTAAGATCATTTAAAATTTCCAAAAGTACAATATCCAAAGAAATGTCAGCCACATTACATGAAAGTAGTATATAGGTATGCCAACAGTCTCTCCACTATGCATGTTTAAAATGCAAACAACTTCACCTTACATACAGCACTCTCTCAAAAGTACATAATAACTGGTGAGCGCCACCTAAACGTAAATTGGGTGTTGGCATTCCAGCCATGACATTTCTGCAGAAAAACTGCATAAACCAGCAAACAATTATTTTCCACGAGCCAGAGCCATCGTAGTCTCCACAGACGATATGTGGTCAGTAGATATGGTCCGCATGAGAAATTACATCTCGTAAAACGATCATTTCAAATATCTAATTACATTCATCAACGTGTTCATCCAATACGCATGGATGCTTTCTGTCATAAACAAAAGATGGAAAGTCTGTCGTGGAAGCGTTGTAAGCATTTGCAAGTGAACGAAAGCCCAATAAATTATGACCGGGTACATAGAAGTACATTTAATACCCAAATCGTTTTGGAATGGCTTCAAAACTAAAATTGATCTGTAGAGCACACAAAATTCACTCAATGTTCCTGTTGTCGAGTGATTTAACCGAACTATAAAAACTTACACGTGGAAGAGATTCACTAGCGATAACACTAATCGATCATTAGACTTATTACCAGACCTAGTTGATAAATGCAATCACACGTGTCATCGCATCATTCGCCTGACACTCACGGAAGCTTCTCTGACACAACAAAAACAACAGGTCACAAAAGACCTTATTTAGATCCAAATTCAATGTGGGAGATCATGTGTAAATCAGTAGTGTTACAAATATCGGCTTTTTCAAAGTAACAATGAAAAGAGTGAAGCCAACGAGCTTTGTAAATGCTAACAAATGTAATTAATATCCCTACAAAACACAGTAAAACTATGAAAATGACTTACAGTTTGTGAGTGTAATCGAAAAATTAATTCCAGAATTATACCACACAAGTCCAATCACTAAAATGTCCCAAATAAATTTAAGTTCGAATACCGGCGAAATTCAAAGATGGCTGACGATGACATCAGACGAATGAAGTATTGATGTAACAAACTCAACTTTAAATTGTATGAATCACGAAGGAATTGTCAAAAGTTCCATGTTAATTTTTATGACTCACAAAATAATACTCCTGTTTTAGCAAGCTGTATAATTTCCACTGAATATCTCTGTTCAAAACTTTGAAGATGAAGCTCTAATTTTCCAGAGAATATAATTTATTATTAAGAAAGAAATAGCTTCACATTGGCTCAAAATAAAATACTTCTGATCTCTTGTAAATTCATTACGACTGAATCAGAAAACAGTGATATCGAGTATTATACCCCACTAAAACGTCATTTCGACATTTATGATAGGACGCAATGTCACTATACACATGCGCCCAAATGTTGATGACATAAGGTGATCACGCTAGTAATGTATGTATAACCTTGATACTGACAAATCATTTAAACTTCAGGTGTACTAAGTGTATGATCGAGGTCAGCTAAAAATAATGGTAATGAAATGCTTTAAAATTTTGTACTAACAGAATACACTTTATGATAAATACTGAATCCGTGAAAATAATTATTACAATAAATTGCAATGAAACAAAATTAAAAGAAAAAGAATTTTAAAACTAACACACAATCTGTTTGATTACATATACGTAACAGCAGACAAAAAAATAACGTTCGACAAAAGATACACCCACAACTGGACTAAAGACGTCTTCGTCGTAGTTACCGTTCAAAAAACCATTGCAGTCACCTACACGCTCAAAGACTCCTCAGAAGAGACCATCCAATGTTCGTTTCGCGAGCAGGAATTGCAACAAAACAAGCTTCAGAGTCGAAAAAGTAATATATGACTGAAGTCAAATATTGTTTCAAGTGGTTTGGATAACTTGAATGATTCAACTCGTGGATTCCCATAGCTTAGTTGAATAGCGTGAATCAGAAAATGCCACCAACATATTCTTATCATAAGGCTCACCTAGGTTCTTTCCAGGAACATATTTACGTTTCGTCACATACTCGCTAAGACCCATTTTCTCAAAAATATGTTTAAACACATACTAATATTTGATGAATTTTGCACGGCCTACCATCTGCACTCGTGTTGACTTATTCAGCCAAAGATAAAACTCCTTTCGCTGAGAATCTGACAGATGAAAACACTTCAGCTTATTCCTGATGTAGTATTGCTGATTTACCGCTACACCGGACGCTGATGACTATGAATACGTTCCACTTCTTCACTATCCTCAAAATAAATCATCTCAGGTACATAACTCAAGATTCTTATTCACATACACTATCAACTCCTAGTCACACTTAAACCATGCATAAGACTCTTTTTTCACTTATTTCAGGCAGAGGACAGATCGTATTATCATTTAAACACAACCGATTCAAACTCCAGGTAAAACACGGAAGAGACATCGTCGCAATACCACAAACAAATCTCTAACATGCAAAATGGCAAAAGAGGCCCAGTAAACTAGTAAACCACGGACACTCTTTCATCACATGACCCAGAACCCAACATCCAGAAAAAAGTGGCCCAAACCTCCAGAACCCAATATAATAGATCCATGAAGGCTTTCTCAATGACACTGTTTTATCACTTATATATATATATATATATATATATATATATATATATATATATATATATATATATATATATATATATATATATATATATATATATATATATATATATATATATATATATATACATATAAATATATATATATATATATATAGTTTTTTTAAAACAAACAATAATATCATACAGGTTAGAGAAATTAAATTCGATATATATATATATATATATATATATATATATATATATATATATATATATATATATATATATATATATATATATATATATATATATAGTTTTTTTAATACAAACAATACTATCATACAGGTTAGAGAAATTAAAATACACGTAGTTATAAAAAATGGCCCAAACCCCCCAAATATTTTCTACTACTTATACCAAACTTAAGTTTATAAGATTAAGCTGTCATTCTTCAGTTCAGAACTTTCGCTTAGACCCCCCCCATTTTAGTAAATTCACCTCTTCTTTACAAGCTGATCATATCAACATACGCGGCTTAAGAAAGCTGAACAATATGGTTTACTTAATCTGTCGCAGTACAATAGTTTTCGCATTTTAAGAATTTGTTCAATATTTCCTGATCATTTAAGTATGCATTTTATAATTAAACGTAATTCACATGGAACAGCAATATCTATAGTACATTTATATATGCCATTTTAAATGTTAAGTAATAACATAAAAATTACTTCGCTTTTATATGACTTGTGTTAATGAGTATGAATGGCTATCTTTGCTTTGTTAGTAGACTACTTACACACGAATTGGGTAACTAATCCTTATCATAACCTAAGTCCAACTAATTAGTGTTATTCAAAATGATGCCCCAGTAACTGATTTAGCACATAGTGCCAATGGAGCACCAAAAGAATACCAGGGTACCTAGTCTCCGAGGCTTTTCATTAGTTTTTATTGCCAACTAAGGTGATATTCCGAATTGTGATAGAGGAGACATTTTTTTTTTCTTTCTCATGATTTTTCTGGAATATCATTTTACGATCGCTTTAAATTGCTTCAATGGAAAGAAAAATCCTTAAAGTACGTAGTCGTATATATTAGAATGTGCATAGAATATAGCAGTAAGCATAAGTTTAATTCCTACGTTGTAGAAACAAAAGGATCAAAGTGGTTTACATGCAACATTTATTTATGAGCAAAATGTTCATTCCCAGTAATTGGAATGTTTCATTATAATTTGCAAGTACTGTCCAAGTAAAGTGAATTATTACATATTCATATATTTCATTCATATAATAACACTTGTAAATCTTTGTAAATGAATAAACAAAGACACAGAGTGGTACTTTAAGGTAATAAATTAATTTCGCGGAGGCCCCAATATCTCAAAAGAAAGATTTGGTAGATGGTAAAGAAGATGTATATACATAAGTAATTCTATTCCAAGATTGAAGATAAAATATTACTCGTCTGACGTATATACAGGCAATAATATTCATTTTGCTTGGTCATGCAGATACTTTGTATGGTTAGATGATATCAGTACTGAGATAGATATTTGAAGTCATACTTGAACAATGCTTTAATTGATGCGATCGTAAACATATGAACTTAATAGGGCTCTGTCAATGCGGGTGTCTTCAATTTGGACGAAGTCCAGACTAGTATTGTAGAAATATGAAATAAAGCCAAGATTAATTTATCATTGTAAAGAATACAAAATCGATTTGCATGAATTTTTTCTAAGCATGTAGACAACGTTTGTGCCTACAGCAATTTTTAATATTTATAAGAACAATGAATTTTAGAGGCGGCAGAATTAATTTTCCATGGCAATGTTTTTTGTGAGCAATGGCAATTCGATAGCTGGCTGTTGAGCCATTATATGTAAACTGGCTATAACTTATTTTTAATACTTTTACAACACCATGGATCCCCTCTCCCACACAAAGAAGAGCGCGATAGCAGCAACTAAGTCTTATTAAAACTGCCTCCAATCATGATTTGTTGCTGAAATGAAGTTTGAAACTCATTTAAACTAAAATGGGTTTTGCAATTTCATGCTATGGACTTGCAAAGTGCAAATACGATTAATCTTACTCGAAATAATGACATTTCCAAATTTTGGTGAAACATTCTGGAATAATATCTTTAATTTCGTTTTATATCATTATAGTTGTCAAACTATTTCGAGCAGTACACATACTAACCTTTTTCTCCATGTTATTTTCCACCACAACAGTCCATCGATTCTGCTACATAAGATGATCAATATTCAGCACATGCCATTTAGGTGTATTTTTCCCCAATTAAATCCTACAACGAATACACAATTATCCATATCCTAAGTACTTGCTGTCATACACTTCGTTGACTTCTTTGTTGTACAAGAGCCCTATCGTGGTGGTTTTAGCTTATGTCGGCATGTATTTGTTTAGGTAGTTCAATAGTACCAATTACATCGGGTCAAATATCGGGTATGTTGGAGATAGCGCTGCAAAAGATTTTATAGCATGGGATAGAACCTCCGTTTATTTTGCATGGGGGAAATCTCTATAACTGAAACATATAGAGTTTGGTTCTTTTCGGAAACGATTTAATTATGTCAAATAACATTTTGATTTTTGTACTTCGTCCTGTCTAAGGCGAGTAAATTTGATAACTAAAACCACGCTTAGGATTGCACATACCTCTTGGATACTAAGGAAAATAAGACATTTGTTGTACGTTTATCAAGTTAATAGTATTCAATTACATTCTGATTAGGAACTTAAAATGTTAAAGCTGTAAGAGCTTTACAAATTACAGTATCAGTAGCATATGAATGTATTGTTTTTAAGATTTGTAAAAAGAACTACGCATATCAGTAACTAAATGAAAACTATCATTGTGACACAAAATGTCAGCTTTTATAACTGGCTGAGCTAATGATCATCATTTCCTAAAGTGAAAGACAGAATGATTAATAAACACAATTTCTATGATCTATTCAAATTATCAACTTCTTATTCAGTTTGCATACGCTTTCAAGCTTTCAATTGTATGCTCATCTTGCTTGTTCTTTCTTTTCACTTTCCTCTTTTGTTAAATTGTTTTCATGTATTTGTACCAATTTTGTTGTTAAACACTTTGATAATTTCACGTTTTCTTAACTTTTATTTTTCAACTCAATGATTTGAGTTTAGCAATGTTTCGAGCACAACAATGTATCCATCTTTGTGGAATGAACCTCAGAAATCATCTAAAGATGCTTTGTCATTGGTATACGTGGCTTACAAGTGATGCATTATACACTCAGTTCTAGCATTTTATATGAAAATTTCAAATGATTCTGTATCAGGTAAATATTTATCTATTTTGTTTAGTATGAGCTAAACTTCAAACCATTTCTTTCAATCTCAATGCAATTGTTTCAAGATTTCGATTTAAAATATGATGATGTTGTTGTAATGCCCAGTAGAGTGCCACTTACAGCTTGGTTTGTAGTTTATAATTAGGTTTCATTGTTTTTATTTGTTTGGTTCTTTTGTGTTGAGTTGTTAATTCTAAATTGACAGAGTTTCTGCTTTAGAAAAAAACAACATAAATTTTAATTTTTAAATAAAGATATGTATTCCTTGGAGAAACAAATTGTTTATATACACTTTATATATTTCTGTCACTTTTAGTTTTATAATGTCTTTACAAAGTTAATGGCAGTTATTATTTGTTGGTGATGTTTTTAATGATTCTTATTGAAGTTATTCCATTTTTGACAACATAAATATTTCTAGCTTGTTTCGATTTGGTGCTACCAAAGTTTGTTGACTGTAAAACTTCTGTCCTGTTGAGCTGATAAATCTGTATTTCATGTTGATATCGTAATTATCAGCCTAACTTTATTAACAATCTCCATAAATAAAAGACCTTAAAACACAAAACAATTTTTATTTGTCATTGAACCAAATGCGTAAAAGTCGCAGATGATCACTTTTCTCATAGCACTTTGATGTTGTCCTTCATGTCGTTCAAAACGATTTCAGTTTCAATGCGAATATTACAAGAATATGAATCAGTTTCAAGATATATGTTATCATTGTCAGGAGAAAGGACGATGATTTTCAGGGTGCTTTAAGACAAAAGATAAAAAGCGAAAGAAGCAAGAAAAGGAAGAGGATTGGTCTTCAGAAGATCAAGGACCTCTTCCCGTCAAGAAATCCAGGCCATGAGAAGAAGTGACAATAAGGAAGAACTCGTGTCTCTATAGAAATTCAAAAGGAGAGAAAGAACGTGAAAAAAGAAGAAATGGCATTGAATGATTTATTGTAAAATTTAATTGCAATTTGGAAAGAATATATCAAAAAAAGTTAGTGGATCATTGACTTTCTTTTTATAGTATATATATATATATATATATATATATATATATATATATATATATATATATATATATATATATATATATATATATATATATATATATATATATATAAGCACACATACACTATTCCAACATGATGGGGTAAAGAGGTTTTAAATATAATGTATGGTGTATTGGTTAGTGTAGGTGGTGTGATGGATATTATTTTGTGCGATTTAACCTCATGTATTTTATACGATACTCTTTTCATCTGAATATTCGGTATGGGTACATTACACAAAGCAATGTAGACAATTGCAAATGGAGTATTGCATGGTAGAAATGTTCTGATGGACAGTATATTTGTCGTAATTGCATGTAGCTTGGTTCAAAACATGGCCAGTTAGGCTGGAGGATGAGATTCAAAGAAGTTATATTGATGACTGTGTAACTGGCAGTTTCATAGTTTTTTTCATGACTATAGAGATGTGCAAATTAAAGGTCCTCCTTATTGGCACCAGTCATGAGATATATGGTTACGATAGTCGATTGCAGTGGGGTTTGAATCGACCAGTAAATAGGCGTTAGGCGTTTGCGATGCAACGTCGTAAGTATAGCTTACGTCAGCTAAGGAGTTCCTAACCGTTTTATTAACACTTGCAATTGCAAATTATCTCACATAATGAGGATTGAGGCTAATGGTTCGACGGGCTTTACATTGTTGAAACAAAGGTTAGGTAATGTAAATGATACTGGCATTATGATGGTGTTCTTTTCGTGTAAACCAAAATTTCATTTTGTTTTCGCCTTTTCCTAACACGTCCTTAAAGATAACGAGATGTGTTTGACTCGTGTCGATGGATTCTCTTTCTTTAAAGAGGCTGAGCACTTTTTTCACTCTTTGTAAAACCCACACAGTGCGTTGGTGTAAACGGTCGACCAAATGGGTAATTTGCTATATCAAAGGTTTAACAAACTCGTTTTTTCATGAACCACAACATGTTAAAAGGAATATAGCGCCTCCCAACCTTAACTATATAACTATTCCTCAGAAAAGGAATATATAGCGTTCATAATTATAATAGTAACACAAAAAGCGACAGATTGTATGCTTTACATACCTGTTTATTCAGTGTTCAGTGTTAGGCAAATCGCTAAAATATAAAGTAAAATGATGAAATTGCAATACAAACATATCATGGTACATCATTAATAATTTAAGCGTACCCCATAATCTCTAGAGACAAAGTGTAATGTTCTTTGAGTCTCTACACTAATGACAGTCACTGCTTTTTTTCTCCCATAATGGCTTTTTTTTCGATATCGAACAGTACTGCTGTCCTGGATTTGGTTTACCCCTGTGTCGGATTCGTCTGTCAGTGTCACCAACTCGGGTTTAAATGTCACATTGTTCACTTGGCGTTTTAAGTCATTAAAACAGATCTTTGGCAGGATCAGCTACTGTTTACGTCTAAGCATCGAAGCCACCACTTTTACATCTTTCCAGTTGTGGTGTAGGATAGGGGATATAGAGAAGTATCGATAAGAAAGGAGCAACGCTTTTCACAGAAAGAGTCTCCGGCAAACATTTATAACTGCAACCATGATGCCTTTGCAGGTGCTGTTCATAAATATAGAGCTCAGACGGTTATGATGTCGTTGCAGGAACTTTTACAAGTCTTCCCATTTATATACAGGCGGATAACAGAGTCTCCCGTAAGTTAAGGTGAAGTGCTCACTTCTGGTACACAATTTGATACATTTCTTTTAAAAGCAAACGACCGACGATTTCGTTATTTGGTAATTGTACAATTATGTGTGGTTCCTGGGTTGTCACTCTAAGGTTTTGTTTCTCTCCAGACTGCAAAGCTTCTTTCAGCACAACAATGATGACCACATGACTCGTTCGATTATTCAGCGTTAATCCTTTGAATTTGGCAGTCTGTATGAAAAACTCCTCGTTTGTCTCGATATTTGTAGCAGTAATGTTTAGGGTTGCCGCTAGCGAAACTAAGAATAATTTTATATATGAAAGGGCAACTGCATTACCCTAAGAATAATCATTGAACAATCATGTAGTCAAGAAGAAAAAACCAGCAAAAACTGGGCTACTGGTCAGAGCTTTGAGGGGCATCATACGAAAGTTTTCTTTAAAACTGAGGACATATCACTTCTCATTTATTCGAGATGAAAGTCAAGATACTTGCTATATCTGTCAGGAGGAAGGTCATTGGTCTACAGCATGTATACAACGTCAAAGCAAGAATGGAGCAAAGTTAGACAAAGGTCAAGAAACCTGTTATCACTGCCAGGAGAAAGTATATTGGTCTTCAGTGGGCTCTAAAAGAAAGAGAACCAAGAGGAGAAAGAGGAAAGGGCTTCCGAAGATACAGAATGCGTGCCCGTCCAGAACAGAAAGAGAAGAAATAAGTCAAACGAAGAAAGTTTTTGAGATAGTTGATAAAAGTTATACAAACTCAAAATCACTTTAATATCCCACCTTAATTCCACTATAACATGGTTCCATAAATTGTATTTTCTTGTTCTTTAAAGTAAATAATGCCATAGAGTTTCCATGACTGTTTTCCTTGCATTTATGTATTCGTTTAAAGTTTAAATATTTCTCTTCGTTAGTAAATATGTACACATTGCATTGTTTTCTTAAATTTTCCATCATTTTATTGAATACTGTAGTATTCTTTAGTTACAGAAAGGAATGTGTTGCTTTTTATTCCAAAGACGTATTTCAATGTAAGATTTGATCTAATACAAGGGCTATTCATTGTTACTTTTAGTTTCATGTCTGACTTAAAGTTAGTTTCTTTCATTAGTTTTTATTTTCATAGTAATTTAGATACTTAATGTCTTTGTCCCTGAATATCTTCAATGAATTTATTATATAATGTTCAGCAATCAGACTCATTCTATGATAAACTGCTGAGGAATGTGAATTAATTTAGTCGTTAATTATGAAAGACTAAAATGTTTATACAAAAGAGTGATCTGTCCTATATTATGGTATGACGGTAACATTTTTAACCGTTCTGAATACACTAGTGTATACTGTTATCAATGTATGATAACCATATTGAAAATTTGCAAAGGTACTACAGAACAGGTCTAAGAAAAATAATAGAAATGTAGCTTTGATAATGAAGAAAAGCAGCGAGCAAAACAAAGAAACAAATGACTAAAGTCAGTGGTACTCTGTAAGCCAAATACCTCCTTAGAAACGAATAGTAGGCATTGATGTGCTTAGGTAAAGAAACAAGAACAAGTCTATCAATGGAATAATATTGTGAATGTATATCGTATTACCTATTTATCTAAGTGTTATATTAATCGATACGTCTATATTGAAAAATGAATGCTCCATCACATACATATCACTAAAACTACCTGTCTTTTGACATTCACATTCGATGAAGGGTTAAACAAATCTCTTTTGGGACAGACCATCTTAAATTTATTAGATGAAGGTGGTACTTTACACAATGATTCTCATCTGAGGTTTGTTTTACGTCTACAGCCAACATGTTATGTTGCAATGCCGTACGACTTTAGAAAAGCAATGCGGAAAAACTACTAAAGGCAACTGGTTCGGGAGTAGTGGCTATAAATGCAGGTTCTAGCACAAAACACGATATCTTATAATAAGTTTATTCTGATAAAGCCTTACTGTAGACTAACATGTTTATTTTGGTAAGAATTCCCTTCATTACGCTAGTATCAGCATCCACTTGCCCCGTACTATCGCTGATGGCATCAGATGAGATTTATCATATCCATCTGAGATCATTCAATGCTACAAAATATGGATAGTGAGTCAAAGACTTTTTCAATGTCTTTGATACTATTTTTCACATCCTCACCTACTAATTTAACCGACTACATTTTAATTCGTAATCCGGTAAATTCCACTATAGGGAGCGACTTCGTCTCATCTGAAAATATTATAATGATCTTGTTGAAATTTGCTCATTTTAGGGTAATCCGAAAAAAAATATTTGTCCGAATACACATCTTTGGTTTTGATCTCGTAACATAAACTTTCCGTGTTCTTAGACACCAATTTGGCGTTATTACCATAGAGAGGATTAATATATCCGTAAAGAAATTCATTCTTGAGCCATTTTCGATAATTTCAACACAGTAAAACCACAGTATAAAGGTTATCTCATGATCATATACTTTTTTCTGGTGGATCGCCATAAATGGTTCTTAAAGCTTTTTACGCTCACAACCATGGTGTCGCGACCAACTTTTTTTCCGTGAGATATTGTTAAACAGCTCGACATTTACACTTTTAAAATATTTTCCATGGTTTTACCAAACACCGAGTCGTTCATGAGCTTTCGATGTTCTCGACTACTTTTTCGTACAGCTATCTCAAATCAACATTATCAGCGTTAAAAAAGATGAAATTGGTTTCATCCTTGGGTATTTCCCAGTAGACACACACACACACACTTACACACATACACACACAAAAGCACGATGACGTTAAAGGCTGTGAAGCTCTCTGAGCTGCAATGCCAAAACTCATTGCATACCTGCTTCTGACCTTGTCGCAATATCATCAGTCGAAATAAGGTCTTTAAAAGCTGACTAAAACTTACGGTCAACCCCTATAAAGACGTAGAATTTCTGTCGGAATTCGAATTCTATAAGATTTTCATTTGTTTAGTCAGCAATTAAATGAAGTAAAGTTTGTATAAAAATGTTTCATTCCAGGGAATTGTGTTCTTGGGAATTTTTATTTCTAGATGGTAGTTAGATCCTAATATGATTCCTGACGTAGAGATGTGCATGAACCTGTCGATGAGGACCTGATTAAATATTTTGATGAGACTGTAGTGTTAGCTAAGAACAATAAAACCCCAAGATGATTATTTCCAACAAGCCTTAGTGGGAACATGGCACTGTTTATGCGGCGCGACACAACTTTAATATAAACGCTAATATAACAGTATAAATACATTAAAGTTTTTGAAATTAACTGCACTACAACGAGAATAGTTTCAGGTCCTGTTCAACCAAATTACACGCACAAACTTGCGGACAGTATGACATTTATTTAATTATATTAATTGTTTGAAAGCATTTTTGACTTCGTGAAATTATCTGATTGCTTAGCCAGTCAGGCAGAAATGTTTAGCAGCTTATGATAAAATCATTGTAAGACCCTAGCGTCTGAAAACACAAGCGTCCTCAACGTCTCCAGTGGCATTTACGAATTAAATTTATCGGGATAGCCAAATCATTTGACGAAAGATTCTTTTACTTTAGTCGAAGCCATTTTTTCGATCCAGAACACAATATGGTCGGTTTTCTCTAAGTCTTGTTCGTAAAAATAGCCTTCAAATAGCATCCAGCCTCATTACATAGCAAGTACGACACAGGAAAAGAGTTTGAACTTCATCCACCTTAAATATCTCTTCGGTCCAGATGGATATATTCATTTTCTCTGAAACCTTTTTTGCCTGTTGATTCTAGCAAGGTCGCTCATCTAAAATATCTCATGCGTAAAAGATTAGGCATATGTCACCTCCAGGTTACTCTCGATTTGATGTGCTTCTGTATGTGTCATCGCAATATTGCGTTGCCCCTTGTGGTTGTAATCGTGAATGATATCTGATGAAGATCCAAATATCGATTGGTGTTATCACTAAAAATCTTAATATTTTAGAGTATTACTAAACAGATTTACACTACATCTTTGTCTTGTTTATTGGGTAATGTCTTACATGATACCGTGATAGGTGAGCCTATTCACTATATTTGTTGGAAAATTTGCTGTCATGATCTACCCATAATTTTTTTCCGGGTAATAGATTTCACTACCACCTCAACTAACGCGTCGACGACTGAAGCGTCTTTTTATTTTTTTAACGGAACCACCAGGGCGTATTTACTGAACGCATCTATGATGGTAGGCATGTATTTGATCATATCGTTATGCTAATAGACCATGTCGACCAACTCTGATCGGGGAGGCATATCAATCGCCGTCGAGGATAAAGATTCTTGGGCGATCATGCAGTTAATGAACACATTCTTGACATCAATACTGTTAAACTAAAGTTCCTTATCGTACATATCGTTGCCTAAAATAACCTCGCAGGTAAAAACCAAGCAGGGACCCGATCGTGAGCAGTAAATCAAATCTCATCATATAATCTCTAGATAGGGTGATCCTAGCCGGATGGCATCGAGTAATTTGGTTCGTTTTAAATATTGGATGCATTATGACCCATAGCGGTTATCGACTTGGAACTGTTTGCAGAATATTGGTTATGTTAAAACGACCAACGGGTATCGTGATGGTTTGCAATGGCCTTGGTAGCGTAATTAAGCAGGTTATTTTCTCAGTAATGTTAAAACCGGAATTCCAGTTTTTCAGCGTCAAATCTTACGATGATTTTTGTTCCAGTTCCAGTGGCAGATTGTACCGCACCATTAAATTCACCGAACGAGAATAAATCAACAACTTGGTATCTTCGGGTGACATTATACTAATAAATTTTAAAAGCAATAAATCAAATCTCATCATATAATCTCTAGATAGGGTGATCCTAGCCGGTTTACCTTCCAAAAAAACACCTGATATTGCTCGCGCGCGACCAATATTTGACCCAATAAATAGTTCAGAACATGTGTTTTACACCCACATTACTCGCTTGTTTAGAGGCGATTAATAATTTCATCCGCTGCACGACCTCAGCCTGATGTACAAAAATAATGGATACCGGCATTTTGTAACCCAATCATTAAGGATGGAAACGAAGGCGCCGATGCATGTATTTATTCTCTCTCGGTTTGACGTGCATGCAATTTGCTATTCAAGATTTTATCTCATCTAGTAAAGCGTTCATTTTGGTTTACTGTCACTATGGAACAGGTTAGCAATTACCATGCCGCAATGATTGTTTGCTTTACTTAAAATAGTTTGCGCTGCCAACATAGTAGTTTGCTTGTTTCGATCTTTTTAACTTATTACCGAGATCAACTATGCTATTGTTTTAAAAAAATCTTCTAACAGTGCTTTGGTTTTTATCATGATGGTTGTAGTTCATGGTGCCTATCAAAATCGTCACTTGCAGTTTTACACAAATTATGTGCTTTAGTAGCTTTATTGACAGCATCCGATTTTTCTTTGACCTCTTTTAAAGGCGACACACTTGGCCTCCCAGACTTCAGCTTCAGTTTTCAATAATACAAGTTATTTTTGTTCTTTTTTCGTTCTTCTCTTTAGGCTTTCTTTTTCTTAACAAGTTGATTACCTTCACAGCGGGTTTCCTTTCTTGCAAATAACTGATACACATGTCTTTTCCGAGCTCATGGCCATAATCAACGACTTTTTTTATTTCTTTTTGTTGATCTCACTGCGTCATTGTGTTAATATTTAGAGGAGTTTGTCGTATGCCATCTTGTACTTTTCGAGCTCTATGACTATATTTAATAAAGGCCATTTTCAGCTCCCTCTACAAATGTCCTTATATGATGTATAATACACAAATGAGGTGGCTAACATATTTAACATTTATTTCTTACATCGTTGCCATGGTTGCAGGGTGTCCAAACACTATACAATGACATGAAAAGTCGTAATCTTTTCCGTTTACTTCTCATAGACACTGCTTTACCATGAACTACTCACTATGTTTCAAATTTCTAATATGCATTTTTATTATCTTCGGGGTTATAAAACTCTATAAATAAAGTTTAGTTTTTGCATCTATTCTACATGGCCAATCGATGAGAATAATATAATATCGAACTTATACGTCAATTGAAAACAGTGTTTAAATTACATTGATAAAAAGACAATCATAAAATGCAGAAATAAGCTGTTCCTCAATAAAATAATGATTAATATTATTGAATGATGTTTAATATTATTGAGTTATTTAAAAGATTGTTTGACATTATTAAATATGATTGTATAGGAAGAGATAACATGGGTCTGTAAATTAGCTTCTTTGCCGAATACATGGGTGTGTTACCTTCACTGGATATGATAAGTGTTCTTTATTTATTTATGTACTTTTATCATTATATTTTCATGGCTATATACCACACACATTACTGTGTTTCTATCTTCAGAAGAAAACAACGTTGCTTTTCACACCCCTTGATGTAACCTATAGCTAAACTGGAATCTGTTTATAAACTGTATATTCATCCGTAAAGATATATTGACATTAATAAGAAAGATAACACTATTTATATATTAAATTTTCGGGGTCCCTTAAGTTCTTATTTTCGATTTTCTCTTATAGAAAGTGTAGACTGAAGTACAAATTACACTACTGCACATTTAAACTGGTAGCTTTTCTTGTGAAACCACGCCCTTTTCCACTGCGTAACCAATCAGAATGACATAAACTTTCCGCCTCACTAACATCGAACACTGAACTAACTCTGACAACAAATGGCTACCAACTGTATTCTGGTCAATGCACCAACTGTCAGTTTCCATGCAAACCATAACTTGAACTCTGTTCCAGGACGTTTAAACAAACTAAGCTCTTAATTATATATCGATAACTCCTAAATTTGGGTGAATCAATCCGTACATTATGGCTTTATAAACGCGGCCATTTTTTACAAATCTAATTATATGTTTGGCTACAGAGATTAAAAACAACAAAATATAGATCGACCTAAAACTTTGATCCTTTGCAATACGTTAAAAATCCAAATCACACACAAATATGATCAGATACGTTTGTAGACTTCGTTAGTTCATATTAAAACCTTACATGCTGACTCATAATGACTGGAAGAAATTGTGACAAAAAGTGACAATGGGGAAAGTGGAGATGTTATACTAAAATAATTCAAACTCGCAGCGCAAAAATCAGAGATTTACTCAATCTTACTAAATAGCATCACCATCGTTCGACATTCTCAGTGCCTTTTTCTTTGGTCCGGAAATTGCTAACAATCGGTCTATGTTTTGGACGAACTCAAAATCAACCAGACAACAAAACCAGCCCATGTACATGGTAAGCACTGTTGTGGGTTGGTGCTCTACTTGGTTTTCACGAAATATTACTTAGAGTTCAATTATGGGCAAAAAACTAACTTTCAATCACGAAACAAGTCAGGCACGAAACTGCAAGTTATCGTGATTCTCACTTAATTTCATTACACGTTTCTGGGTTACAAAATTCCAGCCCTCCTATCAGGGTTGGATGTAGACATGGTGAAGCCCTAAGATATGGGAAGCTGAACAGGACCTATTTGGTAAGGGAGAACAGAGAATAACGCTGCAAAATGTCTACAAGTTAGAGAGGCCACTTAAGACTGTGAGGCCCTAAGTTGCAGATTGTTTAGCTTATGTCTTATGCTTTTTACAACCAATGTAAATTGCATCACCCCGCACTCATCCAACCCATTTCTCCCAAATGAATTTCCAAATGGATACTATTTCATTTTTAAATGCTGCCATGAGTTAGAGTGGCATTTCTACTACTTGATAAAAAGCATATCCAGACCATACAGTAAAAAAGCTCTTGAAGTATTGTGACATCCTGAAGTGATGTCGTTTCAGATATGTCTAGATCATAATCCATTATCATGTAGCGATCACGTCTATTGTGATCACATTCTCTGCAATGTTCAATATCCAGATAACCGGATATTACGCCGTGTAGAGTGGTTCAGGTATATTTCGAATAAATAAGCTTTGTTTTGTCTATTTAATTAGTCGAATCATATAAAATTGATGTTGCCAGTTGACAAAAGGTGTCATCTTGATAGCATCTAAAAAATAATATTGAATGTACCAGCGTTTCAGTGCAACATGAAACGTTATTTATTTACTTAATCTACGTTTACTTTTGCACAAGATCTTATATAGAAAAAGATTTCAATTACTATTTTAGGTATTCTCAAGGATGAGCTGGACATTGGTCATTTTAAAATCTGTAGTTTCTAATATACAAAGACGAATATATTACTGACATATTTCAAAAGCCAAGAGTCTAAGACATCTTTAACTACCAACGATTTCAGAATTTTTTGAAGACTCAGAGTCTGTATTTCGGCACCTGTCATACAACAGTTTTCACACCTCCTGTTTTGTTCGTAATCTGCGCTATATTCATCAAGTAATTAAGAAAATGCTAAATAAAAACTACGAATGAAGCAATTTATTCATGCTAAGGCCTTCCTAGTCTGGACAATGATAATCTGTACAAAACAAGTCATCACGAAACACAAATCCGGCCTGTCAATTTTGTCATTGTACTAGGAAAAATCAAGAGCTGCACTAACTCAATAAATACGTTATTTCTGTGTAAATGGAGATTGTTGCATGCTGGTGCTGCTCCCAAAATAACACAAATACCGTTCTGTGCTGGTAAAGTATCATTATCATTATCTTCAGCATCAATCTTATTTGTAATGTATATTTAATTTAATTGTTTCTTTGTTAGTTTTAAATTTTAAACTCGAATTATATACTATTGTAAAGTTTTAGATGTTTAACTCCATTACATGCTATTGTAATGTAACATTGTTACTGGAATTGACATTGTCCAGAATTGATGTTTTTATTGTTTTAAACAACTCATAATATAAACATTGTATCTAGTTCTTTATATTGCTCCAAAACCTATGATAGTTTTGGTAAACAAATTTTTATTTATTTTTGTTATCTTTCTCAGAGTAAGAATCGTTTAGTCAAGGTCATACCTGGACTTCTTGACAAGGTGCATATATTAATTGGTTCAAATGTCTATTTTTCCAGACGAATGAACTTTTGACCCACATCTGGGAATCTCTTTTGTGTCTTAATTAGTATAACATTAACGTAACTGTTTATGCAAAGGAATTTGTCAGCTGTAATGAATACAATTTATACTATCGGGTTTCACAATGTAGCAAAGACTATACTACATTATTATGCTTGTTATTACATGCGCAGAGACGCAACGAGAAACTATTATCAATTGATGTTTACCATACAAAAATACATGTATGTATAGTATATGGATTTTTTTGTAGATCTCTTGTCTGCACATGTATCTATTCCTCAGACAGTTGAATATATAAATGTCTTTTGGACTTATTGCCATCAAGAAGATAGTAGGTGGAACTTTGATATCGGTGATATCTGAGATTAGATGCAGGTGTTACCCCATCTACATAGCAGGCATACAGTCGGGGAATGACTATGGCATATAGCTGGAACGACAACGATATTGACCGCCTGCAACAGCCTAACAAAAGCACTCAACGTTCCAGAACAATCTGCACTATATCCCGAAGCGACGCGTATTGCTTGAATATCGCTGGGCATAAGAAACGCGCTATTGGGGCTTAGTAGAAGTTGAAAGAGTGGACTCCAGAACGAAAGATCCCTCTGCTATCCACGAGAGATAGGGATAGCAGTTTTCTGCAGATCGCTGTTTGCTGGTAATATGGACAACGAGAAAGTGAAAATATTTGCAAATCACAGAATGCAAAGAAAGAATGAGAGACAGGTCCTTGAAGAAAGTTTGGTTGTGCACAAAGAATACAAAACAATATCTGAATGCTCTCTCTCTCTCTCTCTCTCTCTCTATCTCTCTCTCTCTCTCACTCTCTCTCTCAACTGTAGAAAGTTAGTCTTTGATGATGAAGGGGAATATATGTCCCACAGATTTGCAGAAGCTATATTCAGAGGAACATTGAGCACAATCTTATATATACACCAAGAATAATCGAAGTGGAGAGAATAAACGACGATGAGTGTCCGATGTACGGTTTCTGCTTTATTCGAGGGTGAGTTGGAACAATTAGGTGATCTTGGTGTATGTCTGGCATCTGTCCAATGCAAACTGGATGCGGAACACAATACACACAGTGATGAAAGATCGGAATATTTTGTCTTGGAAGTTCATGCCCAAGAGACGTGCAAAGATGTGGCAAGCCAAATCCACCTGCATATACAAACGATTTGAGTCACAGGCTCTTCGACTTGCCCAAATGTACAGCGGAGCAAACACTCCTATCACAAAGTTCTGCGTGAGTCTTGGCAAGAATCTTCGAGACATCAGCAAATAGTTGCACCTTGTTTCACACTACCATTAGAATATGCAATTGTGGGATAGTAAGGTAATTGGATGGAACAAAAACAACGTTATTTGGAGCCATTGTTTATACTTTATTTTCTTCTTATATTGTCTCTACAACTAGTGCACCACCTTTGCAGCAAAAAATCTGATTCGTGCAAGCCATGCAAACAAGTCTTTAGAAAACATTTTGGTCGACAAAATCAATAAAGTATGTTCATCTGTTCCACATACAAACAGCTGTCGATATAGTTCGTTGATGCTCTTTACACAAATGCTTCGTACCAATGCGTCTGCTCTGGTGTTTTCTAATGCAATCTAACCATGCCGTTTGCGGAAAATAGGATTTTTATTTTGTTTGATGCAGAGCACCCACCCCACCAGTGGATTAGAAACAATAACGACAAGGAATAAAAAGCTTGTACTTACAGGCAAGTGTGACTTGCAATGGGGTAAAAAATACAAATTTATCTCTCATGCCACATGCAGAGATATCGCTGATTCACTGGGAAAATTGCCAGGTGCTCCTTGTGCTAAGTATCCTGCAGAGAAGTATAAGATTTAATTACTGTGGTCCGACTTGTTGAAAATGTAACTAAGATCTTAAGAGTATCTAATAAATGAGATTGAACAAGCGTGCCACATTCATGATGTTGCATATAAAATTCTAGATTTAAAACAAGGACATATTCCATACCTAAAGTTGATTCACACTCTAAAAACTGTCAAATATAAATCTCTCAGATAATTACTTGTTAATTTTTTTTATATAAGATCTTAAATGAAAGGTGAACTAGTGATAGGGGCTGATAATTAATCGAACATATGTTACGATCCTGTAGTTAAAATTGTGTGTTAAAGAATCAATTCTGTATAAATCTTTTTATTTCATTAAATGTAATTACTAACATAATTATATTAATATCAGTCTAATATGTTGTTGATAAAGATCGTGTTAACTTGAGTCGTAAATGTCACTCATGTGAGCACATGCTGTGTATAACTAATTCATTTCAAGCAAACATTCAGGAATAGCCATGAAAACAATTGGCTGATACTCGATGAGGCTTTCCTAATATCCAGAAGTATTACGAAATTGCATGCGTCCTCGTGCGCGTGTAATTCAAACAACGTATTAGCTTCATTTATATGTTGAGTTGAGTCGTAAAGTAAGTTGGAGTTATTGTAATATCTTAGTTATATAACTTCTATTACCTTAAAAAGTGTTTTTGTGCTTGAAGAAGTTGTCTGTTCGTATGTCTACGTTGAACAACATGTCTTGTTAGAAAAGCTAATTTTAATTCGTTTTTCTGAATAATTGTTTTCCTAGAGAACAACATTACTGATTTGGGCAAAGACATTTTCCCGAAAATATTCTAAATTGGAACGGGACAACACAAACCGTGCTTTATCATGTAAAGTCTGGAATTATCTGTTAGCCTTCGTCTGACGTCATCATCCGCCATTTTGGACCGAAGTTGAACTTCAGACTGTTTAGAATTTTTTACAAGACTTGTTTCTATTTTAAACAAATAATTTGGATCATTTCTGTAAACCGTAAGTCTTGCTTAACATATTTACATATTTTCATGTTTTCTAGAAGAAAAAAAATATTTTTTTGTTAAAATTTACAAAGCTTGCTATCTTAAGTCTTTCATTTATGTTACTTTGAACGAGCCGATACGTAACACATAACCATTATAATGGACTCGATATAGTATAGCCCAAGATGACATTGGAGGGGTAGAGTAGTGATTAGGAAATTTGCTAATGCGGCAGGTGTAGCACGTTCTGTTGATGCTGATTTGTTAGCACGACAGGCAATATGGCAAATATATCTATCACCACCTTAAAAGATTCAGTACGCAGATTTTGATGTCGGCACTCCAAATGACGTTCATCAAGTATATATTCTATTTTTACCACATATTAGAACATGTAGACGTCACTCACGCACACACAAATACGTCTTGACTGTCGTTGATGTAAGTAGATATAAAATAGAAGAACCACTATCAACAAAGACAACAGGTGAAGTTACATCTGCGTTTGCACAAATTTATCGACGAGGGCCCTTGTGATGGTTACAGTTGCTACAGGCGGGGCAATTCAAACAAGGGTTAAATAGCTCACCAATTTCAAGATGCAGTAATGTCGATGACGCACCAATAATAAAGTAAAAATCCGACGAGGGCTCATCGCAATTTATCGCGATACGGCAATTGGTGAGCTATTTAACCCTTGTTTGAATATTAATATACGCAGGAAATGCCCTTGAACAAAGTTCAGGCGGACAAGAGATCTCATGAATGGGTTGCAAGACCACCAAGTGTGATAGCTGTGTTAAATAATGAAACTACTCGTGGAATTTATATGAAACCCATCAATGCAATCTCGAAGAAACACAAGTACAAAGAAAGACTCCTCAAAACAACCAGTACTAGGTAACATTACTATCAAATATTTATATGAGCTATAGGACCTGAAGGCAGAGGGTAGAAAAAGAGCGACTAACAGTTTGGAGTGTATCCACATATAAAATTTCCAACGTGGTACAATCCACGGGTAGACCTAGAATGTACAAGCTAGATTCAACTGCTCCTCAACATGGATTTGTAGGTGAACAATTGCCACCGCCTTCACTTTTGTAAAGGATGATTAATTAGCAATAAGGCATTGGCTACTCGATTACACTCAAGACAGATCAGCATGACATTTTCGTGTGGTGCCAATACTACTATAATTAATTCTAGCCATGGTAAATTGCCACGTTTCAATAAGAGAATACAGTCAGAACAGTTAATGCGTTAACGCAAGCACAATGATTATTTTCTTGTTGTTTCAGCGGCATGATAAATTCGATATTAAGATTAAAGTCGCATTTATTTTATTTCATTTTTTATCGCTGTTAACCGGCTAAGTGTTTCCTTACTATATCTCTTAACAACGATACATTGATTTCTTGAGCTTGATTATTATTCACTGCACAGTTTGTTAATCCTCCGTAGCTGAGACATTCTTCTGACTCGACACTGCTGGATAAACTAAACTTAACAATTCAATACGATCATCAACAATCCAAATATTATTATCCAAAATAGTTAATCACTTTGAGGAATGAATTGTTATAGCATATCACAGAACCCACTAAGATGCAAATGCATCGTTAACGCGCTCTCAAGAAAATGAACAGGAAGAACAATAATATCATAAAGAACAATTTTTTTGTTTACTTGGTTCTATCAAGCGTACATATTTTTTTAATGTGTTTCTGCTGGGCGATAACATAATAGTATATGTAGATCTAAAAATTTCTCTGCATGTAACATATATTATTGTTGCTGAAGTGAATCATGTACTATCTTCCGACTTCCAACTATCAAATCAGCAGGCCTCCGCAAATTCCAAAAATCGTTGTTTGGTGTTTCTGAAAGTACCAAACGCGTTACCTCACATTGAATCTTATCTGAATGCAGTCTGATTAACTTCTGGAACTATTTCAGGGATTCATCAATTGCTATATGAACATCAAGTATTTCCTCGTAATAATATACGATTTCTTTTAATCAGTCATGCGGCTATTCTACGACGATAGGTGGTGGCTGACAATTATCGCCACACTTGGTAACAGCACTATTCCGAGTCAATAACCAGTCAAGAAACATTGTTAATACGTCAAAGGATACTGTGCATATTTTATCCAAGATAATTTTATCAGAAATATATTTCTCACACATTCGTTCAGGTGTCCACGCATCTCGCTTCCATCAAGAGAAACTGTGATTATTATGAGATCTAACACCTCTTTCTTTTTATCTCCATGGTGAGTCGGACTTAGTATAATTATGTCAATATTCAGAAATAATTCAATCGCATGTTTTGTTTTATCAAAACGGCCAGGTCCGTTGAGATAGACGGTTTTATTTTATGTGTTGGTACTGATGATGGTTGGAAGATTTGACACACACATATATATTTATATATATATATATATATAACTCAGTAGGCTTCAGCAGATTTTTGATTGATTTTTGCACGTTTCCCATTCTGATTTTATATAATTTCTGATTTTTCCAGGAAGTATTTTTTCTTTAAATGAACCATTAGGAGAATGGTGTCAAGGTTTTACCTTCAACACTTTTATAATCAGACTAAAAATAATGAGTTATTTTACTTTACTTGACTTTGTCCCTAACTATATATATATTTTCCCCACACTTCAATGATTTTTTGGGATAGGATCCATAGATAATATCGCTGACTTTTTATTTCAATTCGTCAACGTTAAATACTGGAAGTGTAAACATTGGCAGATCTGCCTCTGGCAATGCAGTTGTTTTGGTTGAATATTTGTGGAGTAATAATTGTTTATATGATTGTCTATAGCAGCCATAAATAGTGTTTAATCAAAACTTTCATTATACTTTGATGAACAGTTTTAATGTCCAATACAAAGTGGTTCATGTATTCCATTTGCTTGATGATTAACCCCTAACATAATCGCTAACAGCGAGGTGGGTGTACTCGTTTAAATAACAGATGAATGACTGGCGTAGTGTTTCGTTCATTCGTTTGTGCTTGCGATTTTTAATATCATATCCTGTATGGCAATCAAAGATGGAACATTTCTATCCAGTGTCATAGGGGAGATTTTCTCCCAAATCATTTTCAATACCAACAATAATTAATTTACCACGGAGGGAGGGGTAATTTTATTGCTCTCCACAGATGAGATCTCATAATAATCTGGAGTGTCTTTCCAATACGAACTCTTGTCTGAAATATAATCAGATCGTTGAGGGAGCTGTGGTGGTTAAGATGATCTTATTGGAACTTCTGGCCATCCTAACACAGTTCACATCGACAACTTTGCTGTGATAGATTTGATTGTACGCTGAAATTCATCGTTGATCTATTGGATTTGATAACTGCCCATAGGTATGCCTACAACGTGCCAATCGGAGTTCCATCATTTTTATCTTTTTACGATAATAATAGTGAATTGTTGGCTTGAGCTATTTTCTTGCAACCCAGCGAATGACTTGTAACTTAATATTTGGATAGATAGATACACTCACAATAATGCTAGTGTTATTTCTTTGGCTGTCTTCGCCGTTGCAAAGATAATGTTAAAATTCAGGCTTGGTTGAGTTCGCTAATATCATCGTGGTTGTTGGTGGTGTTGTATTAGCGACGATTTGTTTCTAGAAATTTTTGCAAAGTTAGTATTTAAATCAGTGATGTCTTTGTCAAAAACGGCGGCTTCTGCCACGGTGACTTATCAAGGAATTGGTTTCCAGTTGCTTAATATTACATATATATATATATATATATATATATATATATATATATATATATATATATATATATATATATATATATATATATCTTTCTTCAAATTCCTGATATGATTTGACTCAATGATTAACACCTGATGATATCAGCGATGATAATTTGGCGTTTGCGCCTGTTTCCGATAATAGCAACGTTGTATATTCGTGTAATTTATTAGGAGCTCACGTAGATAGCTTTTATACGAAGAGGTCAAGATTACCAGCAACACCGGTTACAAATAAAACACAAATTCATATTACTGGTGATATTATGGATGTGTCTGATAATGCTCCGATGACCTTTGCTGTTTCAGCTACTACGACGGATGCAAATTATACAATTATGTCAGTAACAACCGTAATGCTGCGGGGTTCTTTTGTTTTACTGCATGCGCATCAATATTTTAGTTGGGTATGCCACAAACACGCCTGCTTGTATCGAAACCGTTGAAGGTCAATCGATTGGTTCATTATGTAGATTACTAACACTTTATGTAGGTGGCCTGTTGTCATCGAAATCAATACACCAATAGCACGACACACACACACACACACACACACACACACACACACACCTCGAATGTACCCTCGTTGTTTTGCTTAACACAGAATCAGAAAATCCGTTAACTGGAAAACTCCGTGAAATTTTGGTAGATATTGTAAATGTTGTAACTCTTGGTACCGAGAGCGTGTACATGTCGGTAACTTCAGCAGTATGAATCTTGTATTTATTAAATGGGGTCCATAATGCTGATTCAGACTTTACTGTGTATGTTACACCATCGATAATCTTTTTAATGTCAGAAAGCTTAATATGGACTTCCGACTGGACATCCGAAAAATTCAATTACGGTTCTTTGTCTGTTTGCATGAAAATTTTCCAAACACGGTTACATGATTAGCATATTTCAATCTAAATGTGGCCAATCCATTATTGACTGTTATGAACGACGTCATCATCGGGATGTTACTATTGTCAACATATTTCTTCTTTGCAGTGCATCGTTTATTTCTGGTTCTCTAAGACCAGTAATTTTTTTATTAGCCAGTTTTAGCTACAGATTTAATGATCTCAGTTCTGATATTGGCATTGTTGCTGTCCACATATTTGTGTTGCCATATCATCGTCTGATTATGGTTCTGTAACAAAGCCTCGAGCACATTAAGTACTTCACGGCCACATATTGGCGGATCAGTTATTGTCTTTGTTGGTAATGATGAATACCACACGGGAGTGCTTTGCACTCTGCCGACATATTTTAAAAATAATTTTGGTGACGCTAATCCATACGAATCAAAATAAACAAATCCACGTGGGTCAACAGCATATGCACCCAATGAGTACGTTGACCAGCACTTATATCGAGATTAATGATGCCAGTTTTAACATTGTTTAGTTGTTTTGGTAATTGATCACCCATAAAGAACACCTTTGAAGTTTTTGATGTTTAATTTCTCAGCAGCATCAAGTAAAAAAAGATTGGACATAAAAATCATGTTTAGCTAAATGTCCCTTGTAGTCTCAGACTGCGACCGTATAACATATAAGAGTTCATGTCAGACTTAGACCCCTTCTATTTTTGAAAAGCCCTTTCTTAAAGACTTTATTCCGTGGCCTATTGCTTTGTGATTGTAGCTTTTTAATCTGACCAGGAGTTAGAGTAACATTGACGTGATGAAATGACATTATTATATCATAGGCGATATAATTACCAATCGTTCAATCAATTACTTGTTTTCCACTGAGGTATCAATGACTCATTTGTCCACCAATACCTTCAAGCAACATTATTTTGCCTGAGAGTATAACAGCGATTACTCAATAACCACAGCAGGCTGTCATGCTAAAAGAACTCGGAAGTGTATGTCAATGATTGTTTGTCTGAACAAATCCAAATGTTCCAGTGAGAAATAATTGATCGGATAGAATGTTGTGAAATCCAGCTAGGATATCTACAAACTAGAATCCACATTCTGATCACGGTCCATGAATGTGATCAATCGATGATAAGTTCGTGCAACATAATTATTACCAAATTCAGGAACTCTTTTTCAGAAGATTATTGTTGTCTATATCTCCTCAGAGAATTTATTCTATCCCTTTGAGTGTCAAATATCATTGAATTTCGTTCCTGCTCTGGCATTTTCCTGAAACGCGATGAATATATGTCGTAGGGCCTACACCTCCTGCTGTGATGCTATCTACCATGTGAATAACCCAGCAAAATTACTTTGACTACTGTCTGTGGTCATCGTCAACAATGACAACGTTGATTTACCACCGGAATTCATGAAAGATAGCAACCACTGTTCTTCATTCAGCGCTGGAGTCATTGTTTTGTTAGTATTTCATTGCAGGTGGTAGTTTTTCTAACAAGTACCACGGTGTGTTTAGCGCAAAATATACATTTTCCTTCATGTCTGCATAATCCAAATATATGTATAGTGTAATCATGAAGATTCTTCAATGCCGTTTACATTGATTGACGTGATTCTTTGACGCAACTTCAGTTCTAGCTGCATTCAGTTTAATATAGGTGCTTTCGGACTTATCATTGGTATCATTTGCAGACTATTCCGGTGATCATCGCTACATCTTGCAAGGTCATGTATCATTCGACGTTGTCCAGGCATTATTCAATATTTATTCCGTCGATGCTCTACGTGCCACTATTACAAAAACCATGACACCATAATTAATGAATCCAACTTAATAGCCAGTTCGTCCCATTGTATCATTTACTTTCAAAAGTCTACCTTCGATCTCAAAGAATGCCTGAGCGACAGGAAATATCCACTTTTATCCTGAACTTGCAGCTAGAGTGTTCCTCATGAGCTAGGTACACTTGTGTTATGAGAATATTAATGATAATTGTCCATCGATTCATGTTTGAGAACTGGCGTATCTATGTCAAATGCTGGATCCAATATACGTTTAAACACTATTTGCATTTGTTATCGTTTGACACAAAGATTTACAGCTATGCCAAAACTACAGAACCATCAGTTTGACCGGTCAACCGAGCAAAGTTATGCAGAAAATATTCTCAAAAAAACTAGAGCATCAAGCAGACAAAATTATTGCTGAAGACCATGCAGGCTTACGAACAGAAAGGAACACCATAAAACAAATCCTCAATATCAGACTACTTTGGTAGACATACCCTCAGCACAAGCAGAATCTATACCACGCCTTTATAGATTTCAAAAAGGCCTTTGATAGGGTATGGCATGCAGCCTTATGGGCAACTATGAGGAAGTGCAGCATCAGCTCAAACCTTGTGCAGGTTGTTGAGTGACAAAGCCACCAGTGATGTCCTCATCAATGGCAGCAGACAAGATTTGTTTCCAACAACAGTTGCAGTAATACAGTGATATATACTGTTACCTATATTATTCAACGTGTTCCTGGAAGGGATCATAAAGGATGCCTTATATAACAACAAGGGTACCGTCAGAAAAGGCAAACAAAACCCAGCCACAATCGTTCGCTTCGCAGATGATATTGCTACATGTAGATGAAAAACAACTGGCTGACTTGGTTGAACACCTTGACATAACCTCCAAATCATACGGTATTGAGAATATTACCGAGAAAGCAAAACCGATGATAAGCAGCACCAATGTGGCATTAGTGCAGAAATAAAGGTTATTCTACAGACGCTGGTACGAGTCACTAGCTTTAAGCAATTAGGATCAATTATCACATGCAAGGGCAGAAAAACTGACCAACTTTGCAGGATTGCCCAGACAAAGGCAACAATAACGATGTTGAGACCCATATTAAAAGATACCAACATTGCGTTTGGTTCCAAAATAAGGCTGTTGAGCTAGATTATCATATCATATGGTCTTGGTTATTGATAGCGGCAATACCTTTAGGCGTGAAGTTATCTGTTATGTTAGTCCTAACTGTTGAAGGAGATGGCGGGCAACAATATCAACAGATAATGTCTCAAGAGCTTTTTGAGCTCCTTCAGTTGCGGTAGAAATTTTCTTTGTTATTTCGTCAGTTGGTTTAAATAACTGATATGCACCTTGTGTAAATTTTACCCGAGTAGTCTGAAGCGTTTGTAGCTTGACAGAATCACGGATTGGGAAAATATTTCTTAATTGTCTCTAGTGGCTGTCAAGCTAGTATAGTTCTATGTTTAGTTTTATTGTTAATAACGTTACACCACCCAACTGAACCGACGACCAGCAGATAATGTCCTGGGTTGGTAAACAACCCTTTGTAAGCCTTGGTTTAGTGCAACCTGCTTCTAGATGTCGATTTAGTTTTATTAATTTTTTTTTTCATTTTCGTAAGAAGCTTTATTTTAAAACAAAAACTTCCTGAAATGGTCTGGTCACATCTCTCTACTAAGCGTGATTGACGCTTGTCTGCTACCTTCGTAGGAAGCTTTATTTTGAAAAATAAACCATCCTAAAAATGGTCTGATCACCTCCTCTGCATATATGTTTGTCTGAATTTACGAGGATAACAATATACTATGGCATATATCTAATGTGTCTACTGGAGTATTTCTATCAAACTGATCGTCATGTATACTGCATTTCTTACTGACCAATTTGTCCGGTACTCTTGCAGCTTTTATCGTACAACTTGCTGCTCGGTAAGAGGGCATTGATTACAATTAGAGTAAATTAAACCAGTCTGTTTTGGTGGCAGGATACAATTTTGTAAATTGGTCAATGGCAAATTTACTTAACTCAAGGCCTATGGTGTGACTTTTTCTGCTATTATTGTTTACTAATTAAAGATATGGATATATTTGTGAACTATGTGTTACGAGCTTGTGTTGTTCTTTAAATTAATGTCAGGCATGTACACACCTTTCATAGTTACTCTGCAGTATGTTAATCGTAAAATACCATTGTCGACTAGGAAGAAAAGCTAGTATCCGATAGCAGTAAGTCATAAAACACAATTACTTTTAATATATATTATCTACATTTGTTTCTCAGTACAGAACTTTCCACTGTGTGACAATGAATAAAAATCCTATGGTAAGGCCTTATTACTTACTGTGCAATGTCGTCAAAATGCACACAGACAGCCACGCCATATTCTCATATTCTCAGGAATAAACAATTTCTTTAAATCCCTACCAAATTTGGACCAATACAACTTTTCTATCACCACTAAAATGAGAGAGGAAGAATGTTCTAAAAATAAACTAGAACTAAATTCGTAGGTATTGACCTGAAAGTATTAATTGTGACCCGATGCTAGTAATCACATGGGTTTGGGGCAAGCAGAATATGTCAAAAAATACTTGGTAGACAACTGTTTTCAATTGCATCAGCCTGTTTAGTACATACTGTTTTGCAGAATTGTCATCTAGGAAAACGGCTTGTGTTTGCACTGTGAAAATCACATGGTGTAAAAAATGACCATCGGACATGAAAATTGCAGGTATAAATTTGGGGTTCGGGTGCATAAACATATTCTGCTATGAACTACCATTGAGATTTTTGGTGAAGTGGATAATATTATTATGCTTTGTTTTAATAATGCTGTTTAAAAATATGGACTTTTCTGACCTCACTTAATGTTTTGAAATTTTATTATTTTTTTATGATTTTTTTTAATATTAGGTTGCTGATTGTGGCATTAAATTTGTACATAAAAACTGGCACTTAACCTCTTTGAATTTATATTGCACTGTGCTGATAAGACAACCTGGTGAAAGATATTTCCATGTTATAGTTGACGGAGTATGTTGCCTCAGAAATGGAAAAAAACCCATTAGGATTGTAAACATATAATTCACAATAATAAAGAACTGCAGAGTTAATTCGTTTCTACTTTAACTACATCATAATGCTTGGTGCTAGGACAAGTGCATGCAGTAAAGTCTGCCCACTTTCTTTGTTTACCACGCTGTCGTATCTTTCTACGTTTATAATGTAACTCGTCTTCTGTCAAACAACTTTAATAATATATCCAACCCTATAACTAATTCGTACATAAACATACAATGAAGGAAATAACTCACTTGAAGTTGCAGTTGTGAACATTGTTTGGTTGCGTCCCCTTGAATAACAATCCGTATATGCAACTTTAGAAGTTAAAAGACACATTCTAGTGTTAACAAAAGAACTAAATGAAGATGAACAAGTTAAATTAAATATGGTAACTGGCAAATTGAAATCATAGATGTTGACAAGTTGAAAAATGTCTCTTATTAAGGAAGTTTTCTTGCTCCCTTTTCTTCTTAGGTGCATTGTTGCAGCTTAAGCGTCGGAACAACAAACAACTGTAAAACAAATAGAGTTTCGGATATTGTTTTTAATATTTCAGGAAACACGTACGGCTGTAAAACAAAAGACGATGTAACTTATAAATAGATGGAAGGCAAAATAGTGTTTTGGTAAATTTATTTCAGGTATTAAATAATAACTTCTCTAAAGACAAACGGATTACACGGAGTGAATGACTAAATTTTACAGCACTTTTTCCATTGATGTCACATAATTTTAATTCTGAATCAAACTGTTTTCCATATTTATTCCAGAGACCCTTATTCGGTCATCAGTCACACACTGAAGTTTCACCTCTGCCTAGAAAAGACCAATAGGTAAGGATAATATGTTACTATTGAATTTTAATAAACAGATTCGAAGAATATGTTCCATAGCAAGTAGCTACTCTTTCATTTTGGAAATAGTTTGGTTTGTAATGAAAGAGGAAGTTAGGGCAGGACCAGCGCTTTCATATAGTAACAATCATACAAGGGACCTTTTGAAAAGAAAGTGCTAATGAAGTTGGCTCTAAAGCAGAAAATACATATTTATGTTTTGCGGATGATGTCTAGTAGGAATTCTCACATGTTCTTCTGGTTACATGCAAATACAGAGAATGAAGTCATCATTCGTTGTATTTGGGGGTCATATGATGACTATTTTAGGCCTCTCTATTGTAACATTCAGTGGGCACTTGGGGTCATATTAAAATTATATAAAGTTAAAGTTTAACATTGGGGATAAATGATAGCATTTGTTAGACATTGCTGATGTTAAGACTTCATGGTCTTAAACTGAGTACTAGAGAAAAGCAGAAACCCAATGGTTTTGTAAATTTCAACAATTATTGTATTTCTCTAGAATACTACGTAATTGTTTTAAAAGAGCTGACAGTATTGTGAATTAAATGCCAAACAGTTCTAAAAATTATATCATAAGTCCAAAAGTATTGAGTAATCAGAATTAATTCCTGTGGTATTCTGAATCATGTCATATGTTGATGTATCAGACGCCTGGAATAGTGTTGATACGTAACAAAAGTTAAAGAGAATCCACTGACTTTGTCAAAGACGTTTCTAGCGATGACGATGGATCGTATCTGACTCAAGCCAAACACATCTGATCATATTAGATGACATGTTAGGGAAAGACGAAGAGGAAACTTAAACAATGGCCAATAAGCACAGGACATTATCGTAATGACAGTGTCACTTACATTACCAAAAATTTGTTTTGACAAAAGTTAAACCCATCGTACCATCAGTGGCAATGTCCATTACCTGGTATTGCTTCAAGTCTCAGTAATAAATATAGTGAAAGTGTTAATTAAACAGTTAGGAACTCCTTGGCTAGCGCATGCTCACGCCGATTGCACCCATAAACATCTTTCCTAATTACTCCTCGATTTGAATCCTAACATTCCCGATTTGTGGATTTGTGCGATTTTGTACCTATCTGTTGTACATCTGGTGACAAGCAGAAGGGCCTGTCGCTTACAGATTCCTATTTTCGTGAAAAGAACTATGAAAACATCCAACACTTTTTTCTCTCTCACATTCAGTGACATGACATCCTTTCGATCTCAACTTCATGCCAAATTGATTTGTGCGCTGTACGACATCTGTCGCATAAAATGTACAAGTTCGTACCCAAATCGAACCGGTCTCAAAGAAGATCTTCGATGTTTTACTTTGACAGCACATGAATTCATTACTTCAATCATCCACATACATCGTCAAACCAAACTCTTATTTAAAAATTACATGAAAGGCCTTGTCACAACTGGCAAATCAGAGAATCGATGACCAGACCAAAACATCTAATTCAAACAGCAACTAAAGCTACTGCGAGTGAATGTTGTTTGAATGTCTTGAAAGGAACAGTACATTTGCCCAAACACCAGAAAGAAGCTTAACAAAATATCGAAGCGTTCTGCGCAAATTGATCAAAAACAAAATGCCCAACAGTGAAACGAAAAAGATGCTGATGCAAAGCGGAGCATTTCTAACCATGCTGATAGGGCTCTTGCTCAAGGGGGGGGGCGACTTCTTTGATAGATCTATTGCTGGACCACGTTTATGAGGCATAATGAGAAGATCAAAGGGGCCGATAATTTTCAAAGGTCTCATACATGTACATTGCAGTGTCATCGAAGGAGAAAAGTTTACTTTAGTGCCCTACAAACTATGAATGGAACATCATTGTTGATAAAAGAAACGGACATCCCATTTGCCTACGAATCCTACTCACAGTTGGAACAAGAATTACAATCCTTAATGGATCGCACCGATTTTTGTCAGAAATGAAAAAAATCGCAGATGTACGGCCAAGACTTGCAACGCCTTTAACCTTTTCAACAGAAAGCTTTAAAAAAAACAACTAAACAGTTTCGGAAATATTTCAAGGTGCGAAAAGCCATCCACAAAAAGATGCGGCCACATGATTCGAGATGAAGAGGAGGACACTTGGGAGGTGATTCAAACTATGTCTTCTCCTGTCCACACTCAGATGGCACAGTTTCCCTTGTTGATCCCAACTCAAAGACTAGAAGGTATAAAGGTCGGTCAAAACAATGATATCGACCCCTTCTTAGGAAGAAGCCAAAAAAGGAAGGAAGACATAAGTGAAACAATATATGAAGAAAATAGTGACCCCATTTATAACCAAAATTGACGTCTTCTCCTATGCCTTTTCGGACACGCCATTTTCAGTCGGTCAGTCTGGCCACCCATCGTTGACTTGTCAAGAACCACTTCTTCAAGGCAGAATCTGTTTCAGAAGCCTCAACAAATAAAGAAATTATAAACAAAATAAAAATAAACAAATAAATAGCGCGCGACCTAATAGATAATGAGATCTGTGAAGATCTCAGGAAGGAAGTAGAAGAGCGGGAAGAAAGACATAGTTAGAAAAAGATAATCTACCAATAAAAGGGGCAACAAACGCACAACAACAAAAACACATTGACATTTACTTTTACCTTCCAAAAAAGGAGGTTTGATCCTATTGTAAAGCTTACAGTGAGACTTTCCTTCTCGCAGAAATGAAAGAGCCCAGGACGGATTGCTATAACAAATATTTTAAAAACATATTCTCAAGAAAGTGTTTGTAAATTGTGTTTGTGTATGTCTATGTCTTTCCTCGACAAAACAATTCATGCCCTCACCGATGTGTGCTTTTATGTATAGTAGAGTGTCCATAAAAACTTTCTACCATTGCTTGTGTGATAATTTGGGTTTTGTAAAGTTTGGTGTATGGATGTGCTTGTCTCTGTCATTCCTCTTAACAACTCTCCAATGTTTGTTTGTATAATATATGGTATCATATATGATTTATTCATTTACAGAGTCTTAATATATAATATCATGGTGTTTTTGTATGCCTTAAAATTGAGAGTTCTTTAAGAGCCGTGTGATATTTATTTTCTGATTTTGTCTTGTAAGTGGTATGCAGTTAAGTTTCCTGCCTGTCGTGCTTCTCACATATAGAAGCGGCGCGTTTAGCAACCAAAAGGCTACAGAAATTAATGGAACCTTGTGCCACACCTTGCTCATGTTCTTTGCTTCCAGGACAAACTAGTGATAGAAGAAATAAAAAGCGAGGCCGATCTAAAGGATCAGAAAAGAAAGAAGGACAAGAAAAAAGGTTCTATTTAATCTGATGGAGCGAACCTTTGAAGTAAATGTTGTGGTGAGGACGCCACTATAGCAGAGTATATTAATGATCCAAAAGACAAAGAATTGGGTCGCTGAACTCATAAAGGACCAACAACATCGAGAGTAGCCATTACCACAACGACCACAACCACAACAGCAGCATCTGAAAGCACAACGTCGGCCGCTGAGAGAAACAGTCTTCAGAGCGCCTATAAAGGAGATTTTGAGCACAGAAGCGATTCCGGTACTCTCAGCGTTTGCCATCTCTGCCAATCCTTCAGACGTAGATCGATGGAGTCAACATTGTGTGTCTATCGACAGACCAAAGGTGTACGGGGACTAATCATACTGCAGAAAAAAGCGGTTCTTTTCAGAGTCCACCAGCACATTTCTGAAAACAAAGATATTAATTTTGACTAAAATTTGTGTTTGTAATGTTTGTGTTTCATTGTATATGTATATTTCCCCTACTGAACACATATTTCTCTTTCCGATGTGTGCTTGTATGTGAAGAATTGTAGTGTGTTTATAAATACTTTCTACTATTACTTGTGTGATAGTGTGTGTGTAGTTCTTTTGTGTGTAGATTTGATGTACATATGTGTTTGTCTTTACTAAAGAAAATACTTCATTTTTCAAAATGTGTTTTAATATATGTTTGTCTTTGCCTTTCCTTACAAACTTGTAGAATGAGTGTTTCTGTAGAGTTTAGTGCGTTTGTTTGTAAAAAGTAGAGGCAGAGTGTATTTTAGGCCCTTGCAATATTTTAATCTTGCATGTGATACCTTTTGCGTGAGTGGATGTTTTCCTTCATGTTCATGCTTCAAGCAGATAATTCGATGCATTCATCAGCCGTATCATTCGTAGTTAATCAGACAAGAAAGACAGCAACCCAGCTGTTCTCTATTGGAAAGTTATATGAAGCAGTTAATGTCATGGTGGATATAGAGCAGCTACTAGAGCAAGTATAGGAACAGTTATATACTCCATGCCGTGTCGTAGGGTAGTGACTACATTTACATGCACCAAGGTCAAAGTGAGAAATAAAATGAAGAATAAGAAGAACCAAAAGGGCTTCTACAACATAAAGAGATCTAGATAAAGGTCTAGGAGAAATTCAGAAAGATGGGTCATTCCGAATGGATCCTTGCGGCAAAAAAAGAAACCAAATATGAAGTTTATGGACTCTGTAAAAACTTTGTGAAAGACCTGGTTGTCAAAGAGGAAATTGCAAAAGAAGAAACCCCAACGAATTTTTTCAGAGCCATTCACATGTCTAGGAAATATACCACTCCGTGATTTCTCTAGCTGGTTTGATTTTGTGTTGTGTGTCTATGTATGTGCTTGTATGCCTCTGTTTGTGTGTGTGCTTGCTTATGTTGACAATTAAAATTTACAACGCCTTACCATTATCCTTCCCATTTGACTCTAAGAACATTTCTGTCCCATAAACCGTTTGCTCATTTTATCATTCTGCTCTGTAAAGCCTTTGCCCCATAAACCCATTCCCATGTTATCCCTATGGACCACTTTAATACGGTATTTCAATCATTTCATCCAAGTTCGACATAAAATAGAATGATTCATGTACTTTCCTGTGGACGCCCGCATATAACTCCTTACATTATTTAGTGACCATTTTAATATGTATAATGTAATATATTATTACTGCTACGTTGTTTATTTATTTTATTTATTTATTCATTATTTATTATTTAAAGTCTAGATTGCTGCAATCAGCTGTACGAGGAGCTTCAACGGCGTCAGAACACAGAACACGTGAGATGTTTATTGTTGTTAACATCTTTTTTTGTTGATATGATAATTCTCAAAACTGTTCCGTGTGTGTGGTGGTGTACCCCTCCTCAGCTTATTTGTGACGGTTTTACTGGCTTTGGCTTCGTATCTAGGAGTGACCTCCAACGACGAAATTTGCCTGGTATCAAATAAAGCTACTACAAGTAGGAATTTATGAATGGAATAAAGAAGTAATCTGAGCTTATATATAGAACAAATATGTCGAGCCACCGTTACAAGAAAAGACAAAATTTAATACAATTTCAAACAATAAACATTCCCATGAGTAAATAATATGAAAGTTACAGTTCGAAAGAAACATTTCCTTCTTTACGTATTACCTAATTAAACAATACAGTGACATTATAAGATAGAATCCAAAATCATTATTTACGAGTCCGAGTATATCGAATGACTAACTCTGCCTTGCTTCAATGCATATTCTGTTGACTGATTCCGTGCACCAGGTCCTCCTAGACTGTACTTAGGTTCCGTTGTTGCAGTACGTTTTCCGTTCCACTTATTTCGTTCCAAAAATTATAGATGTCTTTCCTTTTGTTCTAAACTGCCCTTTTGCTTCTCGCACTGTTTGGGTTGTAAAGTCTTTCTAGACAATATCACCTTATAAAAATATAAACAAGCAGCCTAAATCTTCCGTCATATTATACGAGAATATATCATTAGACTGACCCCACGAGATCAGACATTGCCTCTATCGACTAAATAGTCTATACGGCTAGTTCCCAGACTAATGATCTGCGAATGCCATTTATGCCACATGTGGTATTAGCCCTTCACTCGGTTTAGTTACACGTAAATAAATGAAATTACTCACTATACTTCAAGTCTACCATTATACATAATACATTTGTTCGGATAGTTCTGACTACTTCCGTAATATCGTCAATTCATCCATGACTATAAATACAATATTATCAGCTAAATGAACTCAACACAGTTATGTCGGATACATAACTATGTAAATAGAATAAGTATGAATTCAAGATGCACAATTCCTACAATAATCAAGACTATAACTTAGCAAATCGCCAAAGCATATGTTAAAGGAAATACCGTTGCGCGGTCTTAGATCAACAAACTAAACAAGTATATCATATCAAGAAAATTATTCTACAACTCAATAAATAAATTCCTGTAAATACATGCTTCTACAAGCAATTAAATAATAGTAGAAACGATGTATATAAATTCCTGCAAATGCAAGTACATACAAGCAATTAAATCGCATCAAGAAAGAAGTAGATGAGATTTATGCAATAACCTCATTTTTCCTGCTTTTGGTGTCTGTCGAATCCTTCAGACAATCTCCCATCCTAGGATAGAATTTTGATAGTCGAGAGCTTTACTTATTAAAATCCCCAGTCTACCGGTATTTATTCTTTCTCTCTCGCATGGATGGATGGATGGATGGATGGATGGATGGATGGACGGACGGACGGACGGACGGACGGACGGATGGATGGATGGATGGATGGATGGATGGATGGATGGGTGGATAATTGTAAAAAACAATGATGAATAAAGGAATCAAAGTATTTAAGATGAATAATTTATTAACAATTTTTATAAATGAATATAATTATCACCAATAAAATTCACAGTAAATGCTGAAATTTGAGAACAAAGAGGCCTTCCCATTCAATAGGTGATCAGACGCATCGGAAACCCGAGCAGTCTAAGGCTTTCCTATTTACAAATCTCAAACCTAAGTACTTCCACGTGGGTCAACGTTAGACCAACGGGTGTATGTTAAAGAAATTGCCAGGTAGCTTCCTATGGGTTATGTGTCCTCCATGTGTCTATCTTCAACCAAATATACTAGCCGCCATAGATATAGCCTATTATGTGTTGAAAAATGGCGTAAAACCCGACAAAAACAAACCCAACCAAAGTAGTTCAACATCTCGTTTAAATTTATGCATCAATGCTTTAATATCTTATCTCCAAATTTACTTTTGTCCCTCACCTAAAGAGCTGATCATCATGTACTGTAGATTTGTTTTGTTCAATCCCATTATGGTAGCATATATCATTTAGACACGTGGACTTTCCTCGTCGCTTTTAAAAACTGAAATATAGTTTCGATAACTATGTTTAGGTAACCTAATATTTTAGGAAACTTGAGATTAACACAGAGTTAAATAAATGTATTAAATAAATACAAATAACAAATATATTAATAGCTGATTAAAAATGTCAATGCCTCTTTCCTTAAACACACCCACCCACAAGCAGAAAAAGAAACAAAAAATAAAGAAATCTAATTCGTAAGTGTCTTATTTATGCGCGGTGAAATTCTCGCTAGAGACCCTCTTCCCCGGGACAATGCTGCAGTACTATTAAATATACAAATCCCTTAGACGTAGAAATACCAACATATGTCAAACAAGTTTAGTCACATTTGTGTAATAATTAGTTTCATGGTAATTATGAACGCGTTGTATGCAGATTACCATAAATGAGCATGCATATGTATAATTTGGTTTTCTTTATCTCTTGCATCATTTCCACGAAATAAACAAAGTCAGTAAGAGTTCAAACAGATTCAGAAAAGATGAATTAAATAACCTACAATGCGTCCATGAAACTCACACCCATACTTAGGGAAAATTTCAATCATCAATATTTAGTAAATTCATCAACCATCGAAAAACTAAATTATGCAGTTGTATTCGGTATTCACTGAGTAACATTTGCAAAGGTTTTACTCTAAATTAAAGTAGGATCAACAAAGACTCTCTGCAAATCTAAACAAATTCAGAGAAGGAAAATTTAGAAGTCATTATCTATGACCAAGTCTGTGTTAAGAAGAAACTTCAATTGACATTTCCACTATAAATGAACGTAAGAAGAAAAATCGCTGTGAAAAGAAAGAATCATAAGCACTGTATAGCAAAACTTCATACAACTGTTACTAACACAGTGGTCAATATCTCAAAGGTAGAACGTACGGAGTCAGAAATAAACTTTTGTCAAAGGATTTGAGTTTCTGTCCCCGCCCAAAGACACATGACAGACGTAAGCTGAAAAAGGACTCTAAAGTGTTCCGCCGCCGATTAGGACTCAAGATCCATTTTGCCTTGTGGCCAATAAATAAAGCAGAGAAAAATATAATTTGCAACCAAGTCAAATTCAGAAAAAAAAGTTATTGCACCCCACCAAAGAGTTCAATTCCTAATCTAAAAATCTGTATAAACTCAGATGAAAACGACACTTCCAACACATCAACCATACCGTTAAGTATTGGCTCGTTTAGTGTAACACGAAGAAAGAGTGTTTGTAAATTTCAACAAACATAATTTATTTTCCTAGATAACACGGAGAAAATGTGAACATATGAAACATGATTTACGATTTACAAAGTCCAAAAATGTGTTCTAAAATTGTGAAACAAATACGTCCTGTAAATAAACAGTTCTAAATTGATAGTCTGACTCTCAGATGCCGGATGATGACAACAGACAAAGGTTACCACATAATGTCCATAATTTCTACTGTGAAGCACGATTTGTATTGTTCTGTTCCAAGTTAGAAATAATTTCATCAAATGTCTTTGACCAAAGCAAGAAGAGTTGTTCTCCAGGGCAAATAATTATTTAGAAACTCGATGAAGTACAGCTACCACCATTAATAATACGCTTTTGTTCCTCATACATACGAACAAACAACTATTTGCAGTTCAGAATTACCTTTGAAGATTTTATAAACTATAATAAGATGTTATGATATGACTCTCAGCTTATGACCACGACTGACTATTTCTTATAGGTAACTGAGTATTTAAAACAAGCTAATACGTCATTTCGTGTACACATGCATAAAGAACACATGTTATTTCGAAATCACATCTGGGTAAATTCAAACAGGTAATGACGTGGTCACTGCTAATCATTTGCATAGCTTTTCCAGACTGCTTACTTACAACTACCAAACCTTCATCCGTAAATCCTGCTTACACGAGTGACATTCATGTTTAAAGTAAACATAATGTTACTAACAAATATCAGACCATTGCAAACTTAACCGTCTTCATAATATTAATTATATTTAATGATATAGAATGAAATAAAACTGAAATAGAAATAAAATAAAAAAGTATAATCTTAACAAACGTGTAATTTTACTACTTGATAGTAACAATATTAACAGATACCCTATCTTGACAAAAGATGAAATAGATGCTGCAAATCTGAAAAGCAGAACAGACATCATAATTAAGACTGCAGATAAGGGTTCCGCTGTGGTTATGAATAAGGAAGACTGCATTAGTGAAGCAAATGGGCAACTACGTGACACCATGATCCAACACTTGAATATGCAAAACCATATAAAATATTATTGACAAGGCGTGCCAAATCGGGAACATAGACCAGCAATCGAAAACTAATTATGCCCGGAAAACCCAAGGGCATTTAGATTTTATCCTTTACCTAAACTCCACAAAAAGGAAAAACTGGGCAGAAATATTATCTCCGGTATCGGGCATCCCCCAGAAAGGATATCAGAATATTTGGATCATTTCCTGAGACCAAATGTCAACAAATTACCATCATATATTCAGGACACGACACATTACCTCATGAAAACAAAGAAAGCAAACCATTACTGCCAGATACGTTGCAAGTTTCCTTACACGTCAAATCTTTAGATACTAACATATCGAACGACGAAGGGATACAGGTGTCAAGAGAAGTATGGAAAACAAGAACTGTAGACAATCCACCCACTTACTTTCTAGTTTAGCTCTTAAATCTTGTCCTAAAACTCAATGGCTTTGAATTTGATGAAGAACATTACGTCTGAATCAACAGAACAGGAATGGGTACAAAATTGCACCTTGGTATGAAAATACTTTTATCGGAAAACTGGAGGGTCAACTTTTTGGTTGAACTTATAAAATACCAGTTGATACGCTTCATTAATGATATAGAAATGGAGTGGCAATATGGAAGAGAAAATCCGGTTTTTTTTTTCATATCAAAGGCAAACAACTTCCATCTTTCAACAAATTTCACAACATAAATCACCGACTCCATTCACGTTTTCCTGGATACTACAACTGGAATGGTAGTAAGGAAACTCCATAGAGATATCTACTTGAAACCAACTAACATCAGTATCTCCTCCCAGGCAACTGTCATCCAAAACACTACATTAGGAATATCTAATATAGCTAGGCACTGAGGGTACTCAGAATTTGCCCCGATAATTAAACATTTCAAAAACGGTCTGAAGAGTTATCTAAACACTTGATTTACGGAGGATATCTAACTGAGTAGAAAACCCAAAGGGCTAAACAAACAAACCGCAATGACCTACTAAAGTATGAAGAGAATGAAGAGGCTAATAGGATACTATTTATCCTAACCTGCCATCTACACAACCCAAAAGTATGTAAAATCATCGGGAAACACTGGTTAAACGCGGGAAACAAGCACTAAAGTTAATCCTCCCGAATAAACCTGCAATATCCAAGCAGAGACTAAACTTCCTCAAGGACATCCTGGTCACGGCGAGGCTAACGCCAATCACTAACCAAGATCAAACTAATAAACCTGTCCCCTGCGGCGATAAAAGGTGCAAAGCCTGTCAATATATGATATATACCAGGATATTTTCTAGCACTGTGGCTATAGAAAAACTGAACATACATGGTCAAAAATAAAAGCACAAAACAGAAAATGTAATTTATCTCATCACATGCAAGATCTGCTGCATTCATTATATCGGAGAGACTGAAAAGTTAGCTTTACAGATCTTATTATATGATAAATGAGTTGTACAGAAGTACCGTCGTATAACACTTCTCCTCCCATAGCCACATTTTCAGTGATAAACACTAACTGGAGTTCTAAAACCAGAAGGGAAATATAGAACATTGCAACCAAGCGATTTAAACTGAGAAAACTAAAAAAGAGAGCCGTGCACAAATAAAATTATCTTTTAGCAGCCGACATAAATAGTTATCTAAATTTCCTTTTTATTAACAATCAGTTACTACTATAGCACTTAAATATTCTTGATATAATCTGGAGTTACATACATTTGCATAAATTAAAAGATATCGTTATGGCTCATTGATTTCTAGGTCAATACTTAGTATTTTTCCAGTATTCGCAACAAGTTGAATAAAAACTAGTCGAAACATAATAAATGTAAACGTTTTATACCAGTTGAAATAATCATATGAAGTTTTGCAAACATAACGTTTTTTCTATTTTATTTGTTTCTCATGCTTATGTTTTCAATAAGCAGTGAGGAGGAATAGACCATTTGCCTGAGACCTTATTTATGAAATATAAAGATTCCTACGAGGCTGAAAACAGTGTTAATAACGTTAAACCAAAACCTTTAACTCTGACTTTGTCTGGCATTAAAGGTTTCTCTAATTGATTGTTTTATCTTTGACTCCTTGCTTATGTTTTGTTTACTTGCTGGGTCACTCAATATTGGTCGTTCACCCTCTCTGCTGCTACAAATTAAACATCCGAATAAATATTATCAATAATAAATATTGGAGAACCACACTCAGCTAAATTAGTTCGAAAGCGATTAGAAGCAATTAAAAATATCTACCTGTTCGTGATTCTGTCAAACAACAACCATAATAATGTCAAGAATCTCAAGTTGTATTTGAAGAGGATACAAAACAATTATTTAAACCTATTACAGAAACCACTAAAGATCTTCCAAAGTTAGAGAAAACCGGTGAAGTAACTGAAAAAAACAGCAAATAGAACTAAGAAAAAATATATTCTTAGAGAAATTCTAGCTGAAATAGTTGCTACTCAACCATTACAAGTACCTGAAGGCGCTGAAGCACCAGTTCATAAACAAAAAAGTGTTGCAATTAGTAGTACTGCTGACTTGGTAGATTAATGTTGATGACAATGTTAAAGTTATTAATAACATTAAAGACATGCAACAGTGAGTTGAATTTAAAGTGGATAATTTTGATCGAAGAGATAAATTAATAAAACCTGAACACGCTGATTATATTAAAACTCGTGAACAGTGGCAAAAAGTATTATATCGCATACGTTTGGATGTTCAAATAGTTAAATTTGATGACTCATTGTATCAAGATTATGTTAGGAAAATTGCCAATAAAAAAAGAACAGACAAAACAAAATGGACATAATAATCAAACCAAACATGAAGAAAGAAAGTATAAAACAACAATCTCTTAAATAACAAATACCATTTCCACTATCTCCTAAATCACAAAAACAACAGAAACCAGGCGAACCACATATAGAAAAGGAGATAAAAAGAAAGAAGAAAAATTACAAAAAAGAATTAGAAGAGTTAAGAATTTTAGAATTTTCTACTGGAAGTGGCTTTACCACACAGGGAAGCGTCCTTACTACTTGTTCTAATAACGTCCTTGATGATGTAGATCGACTAGAAATTCTCATTGGACGAAAATGAGCTGGCAATAATTCCCAAGAAATCGTTAACGAAGTCGCTGATATATGTAAACAATTATTGACAAGTGGTGTTATGGATATTGGTGTTTATAGATCCCTAATTATTGAAATTGCTGATGACTACCACAGTGGTTTGATAACATTAGATATAGTTACTATAATAAGATGATTATATATGATGCCCTACATGGACCAACCATGGTCCGGGTAATAAATGCACGATTACTAGTATATAAAACGACCTACGGAGATATACTCGGTGGTGTTTTTCATGGTCTATTAAACATTTGAGCCCCGAAAGCTACGAATCAAAAACTAACAGAGTTGGCTGATGTATCATTATCAGAAAAAGGAAAAAAATACTGCAAGTCTGATAGCAGGGAGTGGTCTTATTTCCCGAAAGAGGTCTTCATTTTAGACAACAACAAATATACCAGTACTCAAAGATGAATTTTTGCGTAATTATTAGTATTATTCTTATGACTCACGAATTCCAGAATAGCGTGGTAGAATATAGATACAAGTTCAAGATACAAGCAGATATTTCTTACCCTCTGAAGCATTTATTGAAGTTAAAGGTGAACTTATAAAAAAACAGATAATACTGAATACGCCAATGAGGTTAGAATTGGTTTTGTTAATAATGGTATTATGGCATTGCTTGACACTGCTGCATACATGATTGACGAAATAAATTTTGAATCAATTAAGAAAGACGTCTACTTTGCTACAACAATACTAGAACTTGAAAGAAACAGCGACGATTATTCAAGACCAGCTGGTCCATCAATGATGCTTTACAAAGGAATAACTGATTCGCCTGACAATAAACAGTATAATTTAATACAAACGCCACTGGTTACTGTGTCCAATCCACAACCAGCTGGAATGGTAACCCGGCCTGCTGCTGCATTTTCTTTATTGCACAGTCAAACAATGTTAAAAGGTAACAGGAGAGTATTTTCATGTACAATTCCAATATCACATATCTTTGGATTCTGTGTAAATGTCAGAAAGGTTATTTTTGGAGCCAAACACACAGCTGGACACGTACGAAAAGTCACAGGCGATGATGCAATGTGGCGACTCATTGGTGATGCAGGTAAAGTAATTCTTACGAAGCTTTCATTGTGGATGTCGGTGATGACTTCGGCAATATCTGAAAAAGATCAGTTACTATTTTGTATGAGTCAAGGTGGTAAATCAATGTTATTATGGCCACAGATTCTATACAAAGTAACATTAACGGTTTCTTTGCATGACAGAGAGCTTCTCGGCAAGATATTTCTGCACCAAGACATATATATTGCATTATAAAAAGCTGAAAGAATAAATGATCAAACACATAGTATTATGGTATTTGATAAACTCGCAGTTTCTAAGGTTTCCTTAAGGATTAATGGACATCAAGCACCATCCAAGGATATATAACTGAATTTCGATCAAAATCATGTAGTACGTATCTTATGTCGTTTATGGACTGTGATCAAAATATTGATACTGGCTTACAAAAATCACAGCTAGCTTTTACAACCTTATATCGATTGATTACGTTTCACTAAAATATTTAGATTTAACCAGACAATCAATAGTTGATATACATTTTCGAGTTCGTGTGACAATAGGAGCTAATTATAGGATAATTGCCGTTATACACAGCGATGAATCAATGTTAATTGAATTTGTTGGTGCACGAATAAGAGTTATTGATGCTCCAGTATAAAATATGTAAATATATTCCAAACATGAAATTAGATCGTTTGTGAATATTTTAATGCCTTATTAACATTCAGATCCAAAGGCTACAATCAGCATAAAAAATAACTGGAATACAAATATCGCTAAAAAGTAGCAGATGAGTGGTGCAGATAAATTATAGTCAATGAAGCAAATAAGTCAATAAATGATTTAAAACTCAATCTTTCTGATGGCGCTATCAAATATATGGTAATATATTTGCACTTCTTGCAGCTGTACCAGCATTAATAACCGCTGCAGCCCAAGTTGTTGCAAAAGAAACTGGTCAGGGATTACAATCTTACAAAAAAGAACGATCCGTTCACGGAAAAGGCCCGAGATTGCCAGGGACCCCATATTCATGGTACGAAAAGGGTCTAATACTTCCCGGGACAGTTTACTGATATCGCCTATGTATTATTTTGATTGACTCGATTCCGCTAAAAATTAAAAAATAAAAGAATTCAGAGGTGTTTGTATGGGTCATCAGTTATCAAAACAACCAAACAATAGTGAAACTGGTGTTATGAATCTCGATAAAAACTCTGGTCCAATTACGCATTGGGTTAGATATACAACTGATCCAATTGGAATTATTTATTTTGATTCATTTGGACTAGCGCCATCAAAGTAATTTCTTCATTTTTTCAGCAACATGCAAAGTACTCCAATCTGGTATTCAACGTTACCTACACAAACATTAACTGTTCCACCAATATGTTGTCGTAAAGTACTTAATGTAATTGATGTCGTATCAAAATCAACAAAAGTCGTGCACGAATATATGTTGTCACATTTAAACAGACATTAGTAAATATAATGGTAGATATTTACGGAAAACCATCATGTTAAAAGTTATAATCATGGTGATTTATCTCAATATGCAAATCTTGATCAGTTCAGAAATACAATCGCTGAATAATCAAATATTGCAAGTGAGAATCAAAATGAAGTCGTTGTTTTTCAGGATAAACAGGACGATTAAAGACAAGCAATGTACAACTGTCAGATGTACTCGTACGAATTTCTGCCGAAGTTGTTGATAATATCGTTACTTTTACCGATCAAGGTAAAATACAAGTTTCCGGTAAATAAGTTAACCATTATATCTAGAAAGCTGGTGATTCATACACGGGTAGTATTTTCATGAATCAAAATAAAAGTATACACCATGGTAACCTAACTTGTCAAGATCAAATCTTGTCAAGGTCAAATGTTACAAACTTGTCAAGGTCAAATCTTATATCCACGTCTGGAATTCTGTTTGTGAAATAGCTTGCAGGTTAGATAAATGATTATTCTGGGGTTTCCCATCAGCGTGATAAACTACAAGTCCATCTTTAACGACCGCAAAATAGTACTTGTATATGAACTTTGTGATACATAATTCTTATTTTTATTGATATTGAATCTAAAATAACCAAATGTATTAGGAACACTGTTGTTTTTCAATCTGAAGTTCCCTGACAGTAACTTCACGTGCTGCTCCATAATTTTTAATGATCGGATGTGTCACAAATTCGTGTTTCTCATAGTACTCGTTTTTTTATTATCTTATAATATTATTGTAGGTCTGATTTGACTGAGTCATTATATATAATATTATTTGTCTAAATTATTATTTTGAAATCTGGCCAGATACTAATTTTCTGTCTTTATAGGAGATTTACCTGACATTGCCAAGTTCTTTTTTTATCATAATAACCATTCAATTCTCTACATTTGTTACCGCCACATTTTAAACATAATGAATTTTTCCCCTGACCCCAACGCCACACAGACACATGGTGTTCGTCCTAGACTATATGTCTAACGTACTGCATATGCTAGCTGCAGAATTCATTCACACATGCTCTCTTACAAGAAGTATACCAAATTTTAAGCCAAAATATAAATTATTTGTTTCAATCCTTATATATATATATATATATATATATATATATATATATATATATATATATATATATATATATATATATATATATATATATATATATATATTACAATTCAATTTAAATATATATTTGTCTTAATTATAATACTGGAGGAATTATCTGAAATTAAGCCTTCCGCTGCTAGATTTGATCTTGACAATCAGGATATAAATTCCGTTAATCGACCCAGGATATAGCTTCAAAGAATATAGATATAACTAATCGTATCCGTGAAGCCAAGAAATAATTTCGTGACGATAGTATGTGGTTAACTTTCAGAATTGCAAATGTTGTCAATGTAATCAATGACAAACGAGGAAGAGTGATTATTAACCATCTTGATTTTCAAAGATATATAATATTAAGAAAAATCAGAAAGCGGAATGCTGACTGGTATTGACAAACTGTATTATGAACGAGCGTATCCTGTGACTGCTGTTGTCTTTGCAATTTATCCGCAAAATAATAAACCTAACGTTGCAGATCTCATACCGATGAGACTGTCAGAGTTAAGAATAGATCGCGTAGCTGAACTGGTTACAGAACATTTTACAAACATTAAACGTGGTAATGGTTTAACAGATTTACGGCGTAAAAGAACAAACACATCAGCATAAGCAGTTAAAGATACTGGAACATCAGTCAGTGAAATTGATGAGTTGGGAAAGCTATTAAAATTTCCAATAACAGAAAAGACGTTAACCGGAAAGATTTTGTATAATCGAAACATTAATCAAGAGGAGCTTCGATATATATTATTTATCATACTCATATGCATGAACTTTGACAGTAACAACATTTCCACCAGATAGAACGGTAAAGTTTATAATGGACATATATTTGATTTTATCAGGAATATCAGCAAAAGTGACCCAGTATCTGTTAAGTTGTTTCAAAGTTCAGAATACGATTATCATGTTTAATTTGTACGGCCCAGTGGTGATTTTTATCGTTCATGAACTATTCATGAATAAATGTGAAAGCTTGTATTAAAATATACTTCTGACGATGTCAAGATTGGACAATTACTAAATATTTTTAGCGTTCCATCAGTTGCGGCTCACTTCGCTCAGAAAAAAATTCATGGAAACAGATACGATCGGAATTTCTTGAAGACGTCCGTAAAAGTTGTATTGAATACGGGCAAATTGGATTATGGAATACTAAATACGATTACAGCAACGTTATCTCAATTAAGATGGAAGTATGTTATCCTGGTAGTTTTCTTGGATACGGAGAATGTTAAGAGATTTGGATATCCATCACAAGAGATGACCAGAGTTGCGATAAACGGACCCTTTGCAGATTTTGACTTAACGGGACTCTCCTGTATAGAATCATCTGAGTTAACAGAAAATCTCAAATTACTTATACTTGGTTTGGAGAAAACAATTTCAGAAAAAATGTTGGGTTCCAATAGTTATACTAAGATATATGCTTGATGTTGGAATTTTAATATAGTTGAAGGTAAATGAAGCAATTATATCGCATCGTTAACAGAAGCAAGATTGGTTAACAGAACTGGATATATTTAATATTGATGATGCTAGGAGAGCATTTCCTGATCTTGCCGAAGATGACATTGTTAAAATTAAAAATAATACACGTAAATGTAGGGACGAGCACAATAATAAACATGTAAAAAATCTTGGTAGAAAGATAATAGGTAAATTTAAACAAAAAAGGGTCGTATGATCATAAACGACATTTTACAAAATTGATTATGGACGATGCAGAACTTATTTTATAATCGCTTATACAATGTAGAAAAACACATTTATAAACTGATCTAATACTTATTTATCAGACGGAACCATATTAGGTACTTTAGTAAGCTATATTGATGGCGACCACCGCAGGTTACTCATTTAAGAACTTAGATGATAGCCTATGTTTCAGAAAATCTACTGTCGATTATGAATAGATTTCCTCATTACGTTGTCAGATTTGCTACGGTTTCGTTTTATATAACTAAAAAATATAACGATTTGTTAAAACCGTTATTTGGTAATTTTCAATGTGGACATGGAGGATAAAGCAAGAAAATATACTTAGTAATTCTGAATCTGCCGACGCTGAAATTAAGGAAATTTGTTATAAACATAATAATCAAGTATCACAAGTAATCTGCATCTATATATGATTCTGTGGCCAGGCATAGAGTGTTTATCTTAATGGATGTGCTGCTTCAGGTAAAACAACTCGTGCGATTAACTTATTTGTGAATAATAGTTCAGATATAATTGTTTTGACGCCGACACATAAACTTGCCAGCGAAATAGAAGAACGAGAAGTATGATCATGTAGGTACCATAGTTTCTTAAGGTGGTGCGGAGACACGTCAAAAATATAAACCTAAGTATATAGTCTGGAACGAGGTGGACGCGGTGTCGTTGGAAATATTGAAAACGTTTCTTAGTTATTGACAAAGAATACTGTTGTAATAATGTGTGGCGATCAAGGTCAACAACCACTCTTTGTTGGTCAGTCTCCACATGAATAACTAAAGAATAATGTAGAAAAAATGAATGATGACCATAGAGAAATTGATGAATCACTGAAAGAATTTAAATTTTAACGTGCTACAGCCAGATAAAATATAATGGGAGATTATGCGTAAAGTAATTCCGGAAACTACTATCAATACTTTTCTGGATTTATGGAGACCAGCTGCTGATTTGATACTCGCAAAAAGAAAGATAATTCCTTTGGAACTAAAAAAGAAATTAATTCTGTTACATAAAGAAAAGTTTTCAAATATAACCGTACCATTATATTATCGCCCAGCAGATACTCGACGACATAATATTGAAGTTGAAATTTCTGGTGCTGCGATACAAAATCTTGTTTTGAATGATACTGTTTTGATTGCGGTTGAAATTGTTGAGAGTGAATTGAGTATGGATAAATCTCCATGGACGCTATGATACGCTATACCAACTCACTCATCACAATAATTAACAATTTCTGATACGAATATCTGGATTGTCGATGATCGGATCGAATGATCAAACTTAGTCCATCTTGCAGTATCTCATGTCAGAAGTATAACTCTACTACATAAGGTTATTATAAATTACGTGACAACTGAGGAAACCTCACTAATGACGCTGCTGTAACAAAGAAAACATAGTTGGTTATAATCAATGTGACCAAAAATAAGCGTAACTTTTATATTGATATTAAATTCATTATAACACTAAAACAAATATAGAATAATCATTGTGCAAGCTGTAATACATTAATGTTATGAAAATATTCGAATAAGAATCCAAGACAATTTACCGAAGACAGAATTAATAGTGATCTTGGTCAGCCACAAGGAAATGTAATGTTAACGTGTCTTGAATGTTATCAACGTATGGGCGCTAATTTACATAAGTGAACACGGTGGTAATTGTGTGTTCTTAGGAATTACTTGTAAATGTTCACTCAAAATCACCGTTGTGTGGCTGTATAATCTAATCTATAGATTGCAGGTCTACCAGTGGATCTTACCACGCTAGCTGTTGTATGTGTAATCACGCTCCAGTTATGATCAGTAGCTCTTGTTTACCGCCTTCAAGTTCGCCAGATCATATAAATATCGAACAGTTGCATTACCAAATACTGGTTGTTCAAATCCTTGTCCGTTATCGCTACGGAGTATGTTTTTTTGTAATTGCATTAGAAGGTTTCATGGAAATTGAACGAGTAATTTCTTATATATATATATATATATATATATATATATATATATATATATATATATATATATATATATATATATAAATATATATATATATATATATATATATATATATATATATATATATATATATACATATATATATATATATATATATATATGTATACTAGCCTGAGCGTTTCTGACTCGAAATGAAATATATGTCAGCTCTCAGTAAGACTTTAACTGATGCTGACTTTAAAATGTCAGCACTATATTAAAACATAACATTGAGTTTCAGAGTGTACAATTAGTAAAATAAGAAAAAGAAATAGAAAGGTGTTTCTAAAAAAATAAGACTCTCAGTAAAAATCAATCTGGCACAAATTCTAAAAATCAAGCCTCTCGGAGACTTGATTCTAAATTTTTATCTCGACCAACGTGTACATATTGTAAGAAAAAGGACACGTTCTTTCTGAGTTATTCAAATTGAAATATAGGCATTAGAATCAAGATAGACCTATTCCGAATGCTCATATTTCTTGGAGGTCAAGGTCAATATCATATACTGAAAACAATACATTTGTTGGGTTTGACAAACCTCAGTCGGATTATGTCTTGGAGAATTTTGAACCTTTTATGTAGTAGGGTTCTATATCACTCCGTGGTAAAAAAAAATGAATATCCCGTTTCTTAAATTCTTTTAGAAAAGCTTGGTTTGGACATTCTGTACCTTTGTCTGTTTTCCATCGAAAAGGGTGACAACCACTTTGCTTTAATACCAGTTTCAGGACTTGTACTAATTCACTGCTCGATTTGGAAGTCAATAGTGCGACCAAATCAAATTTGGAAAAGAAGTCTATGACACAAAACAAATATTTTTAACCACAATTTTAGGTTGCCAAAAACATTTTGTTTTTGTCAAAAAGAATGTTTGATTTGATGTGGAATCTGAATGATGCCTTGCAATAATTGACGTGCTGTCACTGTAAACTATAGTAGACTTCCTTGAGACTGGCTTGTAAGACACAAAAACGTATTTGTTGATTTTTTCACGACTAATGCCGTACAAGGCACGAATCAATTTGACGGGAAGATGAGACTGAAGGGACGTCATGTTGACACTGTGAGACAGAGTGTAAGTGACCAAGGTTTTTGATAGGTGGTCCGTCTTGGCACCAGTGGTGAAACAGATGTTTTCGAAATTGCAAACAATTGGTGGGGTAATGAGTTTTAAATCCACGAGTAAATAGGCGTGTGGAGTTTCAGTAGCATCTGCGTACTCATGAATTAGTCAAGGTGTTCCTAACTGTTTTGCTAAGACTAGCACTTGCAATGTATCTCTATGACTTTTTAAAAAAACAAGGTAACGCATTGAGACTGATGGTGCGATGGGGTTTACTTTGTTGAAACAAAATTAGGGTAATGTAAATGACACTGGCATTACGATGATGCCTTTTGCTTGTAAACCACAGTTTAAATTCTTTATCGTCTTCTCCTAACATGTCATCAAAGATGACTAAATGGGTTTGACTGGGGTCAGACACAATTCCGTCGTCTTCGACAGGAATGCCTTCCACAAAGATAATGGATTCACCTTGACTTTCTCTTAGAAGGCTGTACACCGATTGCCACTCTCTGTAACACCTCACGATACATTGAGGTGGATGATCGATCAAATGATATTTATGTTCGATCGAACGTTTGAAAAATTCGGTTTTTCTTGCACATCTAGGTCCGGCAATGAGCTTGTTAAAGGGATGTGACCCTGGTTAAACACGCGTGGTCCACTAAGATAAGATAAGATAAGAATTCTTTATTTCAGACTGCATAGTCCATACATCTAAATTAAAATACTGATACATAGTAAAACATTGTAAACATAAAAGAACATATATATATATATATATATATATATATATATATATATATATATATATATATATATATATATATATATATATATATATGTTAATTTTAACGATGCTGTGTATGTTGCTGCGAATGGTGTCTACCAAAAACACTTTCTTCTTCCGGTCCCTTTCGGAGGATAAAAAATGGTCGTTAGTAAAGTGTTGCTTTGCTAGCGATGATGTAAAATTGGTCTTTGACTTGCTTAACTTGCTGAAGATTTTATATGACTTTGTATGATGTCAGTTCTGCCTGCGTGCTAAACTCAATCTAGACGGATTATTTCCAACTGTCGTGATAAATGAAGAGTCTCAAACTAGGCACTATTGTTTCAGTATGGCTAACATTGAACCCCACAAATCAATATTGAACTCCTCTGCTTCATCGAGCGGCATTTGAAATTATTAAACTTCACCACTGAAGTGTAAACCATAGTTCTAAATTTTCTGGACGAGGTTTTCTACATATCTCAAATGCGGTACTAATTTTGGGTGACACTGGCTGACTTTCGTTTGGGATTAGCTCTCTTGGTTTTGAGGTTAAAGTGAAAGGCGTCGATTCAGGCGCGAGCATGTTGTCGATTCAGGCTTGAGCATGTTGTTTTTGAAATCGCTAGCTTGGATTTGAGCCTAAATTTCAGATAATAATTGAGGCGATTATCACGTCGTGTTCTCTTACTTTCTTTTCCCTTCTCACTGAAATTGTGAGATCGTTTAATCATGATAGCAAAATTTATTTTGGCTAGACTTTATTAGCATTGGGTCCCCAATATATAGGGATATTACCATGCAGTCGGAGAAATATTTTTTCTCACCCATGCGACAGAAATCTAGCTGTTTTTCTAACCTTACTTTTCCTATCTCAGTCTAGTCATTTCAGACCAATCTTCTCAGTCGAGGTGTCCACTCGCTCAGAACTACTTTTAGAAAAGAATCCCTTGTTGTCATCTGCTGTTTCTGATGTAGTTGTTACAAATCAAAGATCAAAAACACAATATCAACTAATTTATAATAAATAATAGTAACTTAAGGTCAATGCATCTTTGAGAACACACCATGCAAAATATTCGAGAAAGACAGACACACACACACGCTCATGATTTCGATCTATTTGGCATTATGCTAGTTGCTACGCACAGCATGGTCAATTGTATCCTATATGCAGGCCTAACTCTGATACATGCACACACTTCATAGCCTCGTAAAAAGTTTAATAATATAACCCCTTAACTGTAATTTCCTTGCCTTTGTCCAAAATCCCAGCATAGATTCTCTTAAACAAGGGACACTTGGGCTATACAAATAACTGGCCAAAAATAGTTCCAACTCTTTGAGCAAGTACAGAAAACTTGGTAACTGCCTGATGCATGTTATATCAAGCATGATTTCTTCTAATTTTATTAAGTATCTCCATTGTCCCCCCAGTTGAATCAAACATATAGATACAATCCTAAATGACAAATAATGCACTTCCTAGCCAGAAGGAATCATTTATCTCCAACATAGATTCTATTACAGTTCTCAAGAAGATAAGCAAATACAGACTGAACTTCTTGTAAGGGTTTTGAGAAGCGTCACAGAAAATAACCCTCACGAGATAAAAGTAAAAATATTAGCTTTATTTATCAGGAGAAAAGACATTGGCTTCGAAATTCCCACAACGTCAAAGCAAAGGAAAGTCGAAGAAAAGAGAGACAGAGGCCATTTATCATTGTCAAAAGAAAGAACATTTGTCTTCATAGTTCACTATGAAAAAAGAAAACCAACCACAACCAATTTTTAACATGATGGTTTTTCTATGCTACTTGCTAAATTGCATTTTGTTCTACTACACTGTTCAAATTAGTGATCATTTAGCCCCGTGACATGAGCCATTATGTCATTTAAAATCATGGATTAAAATAGAAGTTTTCCAGTGGATTTGATCAGTCGTAAAAATATAAATTCGGGCGCAAGGTATTCTTTATGTTGCCTTTTGAGTTGTTTTCTTTATTTGAAATTGTTTATTCACCTGGAAAATACTCTTTTGGAAAGAAAGTCTTAGACAAAGACATTCAGTATAAATTATTTGGAATTCTAAAGCCGGATTATTATTCTTGATTCACAAAATTAAACGAAGAAATGTTTACACATCAGTACAATACTGCATTAATCTGACGTCATCGTCCTCCATATTTAAACCTTACCGGGATTCTAACTTTTTATTTATTTAGAACATTGTAGTGATATGACATAGTTTTAGAAACCAGGATTAATTTTGGGGTTATATTAACAAACAGTAAGTCCTTTTTCACATTTTTATCATTTCTTCAAGGAAATAAATTATTTTGTTAAAATGTACAAAGCTTGTTAGGCTTCACTACTTTCTTTTGTTACTTTTGAACACTGAGTTCCTCTCACATTTTCATGTATAAATTGAATAATTAAATTATTTATTTATTTTTACAAACCTTATTGGTCTTCCTTGTTTGTTTCTTCGTTTATAATCATAGAGTTGTGTGTGTGTGTGTGTGTGTGTGTGTGTGTTAAATAGTAATCTATATAATGTTAACTCTACATATCCCGTGCGTACCATGAAATTGTCAACATGGAAACATACTAGGCCTAAATACATTTCATTGCAGGATAACCTATGGACAATTTTAACATACGATTTCCTGTATGTGCTCTGATAGCGCAATATTGAGATCAACTCTAACAATGTAACAATTTAGATCCATTAGAGGCCAACAACCTCTAGCAATGTTATCATTTAGTCTCATTGTTCATTTCCCGTACGTACCCGGAGTACTCCTCACATGTTAAACCTCCTATGGCAAATTTTACCATAGGATTTGCCGTATGTAGCCATAATGTCATGCATCTGAAAACCTACGATATAATGTTTATTCCATACATACCCAAGTCCCCCTTATTACTAATGTAGTGCAAATGTCCAAGTATGACTAAGGTCTTAAAATTGCTTGCAGCAAACCAGTCTATCTAACCTAATTATGTAATAGTTTTTTGTTTTGTCTGTTCTTTTTTATTTGAATTTTGTTCTTTTTCAATCAGACCTTGAATAGTCTCATATTTTTATTACATCAAGTACTAATTTGTCTACTTTTCATATAAAATACAGCACTATGCCTGCTCGATGCTAGATATCCAATAAAAGACCATAATTTTCCCCGCTAGTAGTATGAAATATGCAGATTTATAGAATAGTGTAACCATTTAAAAATACATATAAACATTTTCACTCTAATCCACGTGTCAAAATTGCAAGTTCCACTTTTATTGACATACAAAGCTATCTGCTCTATGGTTATGGTACATTTTCTCAAAATGAAGTTAGTTATGAATAATACATGTATATTTTTCATCGATGAAAATACTTTATTGTCTCAAACATTTTTTCAGTTTACTTGGGGTGAGCCACAACATTTATTTCTGCACATTTTCTCTGATTGGCGCCGCATCCTTTCTCGAGGGAGTTGTTCGTATGACAATTAGTCTAACCGTCATTCTAATAGAATCCACAAACGAGATTAGCTATGGCCTGCTGCTGATGCTGGTGTTAATGGTAAATATAATATTAAGGTTAAATAAAGTGTCATCCCCAAAATTACTATTGTATGGTCTTTGTTAAATAATGATATTTAACAAAGTAGCCTGAATAGTATAATCTTAAATTGTTAATTATTGACATTTCTGAACAGTCTCTTAGGTCGTGTATGAAGAATGAGAATCAAGAAATGGTTTTAAGGAATGAAATAAAAGCTAGTAACATTTAGTTTAAATTAAGATTTCTGTAAACACACATACACAAAATAGACACGCAAACTCATATACGGACTAACAATGATTATGATTTATTACCAATCCCATGCAGGTGGACAACGAAGCATGGCGGTCACTTTTCTAACAGTGCCGGCGGTATCGCGTTTACAATTTTATTGAGGTCTGGTTACAATCTTTCACTTGATTATTACGCAGGTCCTAGACTTTTTATTAATATAAGAGTAATAATTCTTGCTTTATTGAAAAACGTGATCATATGGTTTTAACAGTTATTTTTATAGGTTTTTTTCCAAAATTAAAATCAACGTTCAGGAAGTTTAAATGGGCAAAGGGATACAATTCATGTCATATCTGGTACATAAATTTAGAAAGAAGACATAAAAAATTGACGATGTTTGAAGTGGTTTTCGACAGTGGTTTTTAAAACCATAATTTATAACCACACATCTCCTGCCTATTTTATTGCAGCTTATAACTTCTGCCCTAGTTCAACAAATCAACCTCTGATGTCAGGTCTTTTGATTATTGGTATAGTCTTAACCAATGTTCGCTTTGAACACTTTTAAGCTATATATACTAATACTGACATCTTGTCGAGGAGAGACATTGTTTCGGCGCTCTTGCCAAATGATAATTATCACCATGCATTGGTCAACAATGAATGTACGCTTGTTCAAGACACAAAACAGCTATGGAACAATAACATAAGTGACCTCCAGTCCGCCATTGTAAGGTTATATATTGTGATCTTTTTATTTCTGTCAAACCTAGATTGAACCTCGACTACACAGTGGCTGGAAAAATAACATTAAAAATGTCAACAACCAAGGACACCATAACCGCCTACCAAGTGTCCTAGGTTAGAGAGGCGTGCGAAATACAAATTAGGTCTCTACCACTATCAGACACATACGACGATGTTGTAGATTTTATGCAAAGTTAATTTATACTAACAATTGTGAGGAAATAAATGATTTAAAGTATATCTGAATCATCTAGCTCCAATATTTACTGATACGTATGTTTTTGGGGTTTGGGAATTTTGTTTAAAATGTAAAACCAAAAAGTTTATTATTCAATAAAAATTATGATACAAAACAAATTCTTATCATAATTTCTTCAGTTTTTAATAAAAAGTAGATGTCTAGTCACTTGGTGTTGTGAGCTTGTTTATTTCAACCCTAGGCCATTGACATTCACGCTCTCATTAAAAACAGTAAAGAACAAAAAACGGAGTCAATAAACAGCATTCTGAAATTTGTCACGTGCTTTGACACAGTGCCCCGCTGATTTCCGAGCTAGTTAATCAGACGTAGATTTCGATCAGAAGAAGTTAATCTTTTCATGTTCAGCTTGCGAAATGATCTGAAGATCATTTTAATGAAGGATTATATGACTTTCACATCCATCTGAAGGGCGTTCCACTGCTAAAGTGGGATACACCCACATGAATGGAAAGGTAAATTCAATGTATGTGAACATCATATTAATTAAATACATGCAAATGTAATCTCACATCTTGAATTTTGCGTATGAAGCAGTATAAGTAGTTTGCCTTTGTTTTTCACACCAAATACCTGTTTAAAGAGACCGAGCTTGAGGAAACATTTATATGTTCTATTAATTAATCTCTGTCCTATAATTTTGAAATTTAAATATGTAAGGAGAGAGGAAATAACTGTCAAGTGAATATATTGATATGATGTATTTATTTTGCAACAAATAAATTCTAATGAGTCGTCCTAATCTAAGTAAGCAATGCTTACACCAAGGCGAATTAGACTTATTCAAAAAAGTTACTGCTCCATATATTCCTTGTTCTGTAATCTACCGCTGATGTTTTGTTGTTTCGCCTTACGATTCTACTATATAGCGTCTCTTTTAAAACCAAAAAAAAAATATAGTGCCTACCGCATCACTGATATGCACTGGTGGTAATGCTTACCCTAGAGAAAGGATGCAGTATCGCCATTGTAAGATTTTTAAATGCGTAACCCATCACTGACAATGTCTACACAAGAGGTTATGCTACCTACAGAGTAACGACGAAGTATCGTGATTGTAGAAAAAGTACAACTCATTCTCATCATAAGTTGCATTTTATACTTCCAAAACTGCAGGATTCCATTTGTGTAAAAATTTCATTTGATTCAATATTTAATATATTGAATATTCTGTGCATATTTAAATGTATGTATGTATGTATGTATGTATGTATGTATGTATGTATGTATGTATGTATGTATGTATGTATGTATGTATGTATGTATGTATGTATGTATGTATGTATGTATGTATGTATGTATGTATGTATGTATGTATGTATGCATGTGTGCGCGCGTGCGTGCGTGCGTGTGCGTGGATTTATGGATGGATGGATGGATGGAAGTAGAATCTCAGGAGAATGATGGTTATATTGTGCCAACTAAAGAATGTTTGGGAAAAAAAAACTATAAAACTAAATTGCAAAAAGAATTTAAGAATATAAATCCTTCCCTATAAATGAAAACATGCAGTACCAATAAATAAAAGATGATTTTAAAAATCAGTGAAATGTATATACAATAAAAGGTAAAGGTACACATATAAAACCCATAAGACAAGTGAGTTTTTATGTCACCTTTTAGATATTACATACTTACTTTTGCTGAAAATTTTAATATCTACTTGCAAAAGACTCCAAAAATTCCATAAAAAAGCTTCTTGTTTCCACATTCTCTTGTATGTGTGCTAAGTCAAATATAGAAAACCACTGTTCATGATGCATATCCAGTTATTCGAAAATTAGACAAGTTTTTTCCGGAAGAAAGGATTTTGATCCAAAAATGCAAGGCTCATTTACCAGACAAAACTTAAATTCTAAGACAATTTTGATAATATGATAATTGTTAAACAAACTGTAATAATTGATTTTAAAAAATTGTCCCATACGCAGTAATAGTTATAATACCCTATTCGTTTGTTATTACAATGCATTTATCCATTCATCCGTACTTATTTTATGATTAGATTTTGCACCATGATATGTTGAAACAGTTTTCTGAATGTATATTGCATGATCTAAAGGAATTATAATTCGTTCTCAGGAAGTATCCTTAATTTATATAGGTTCATTTGCAATCATTCGTCTAATTAAAGACACAAACGTTGTGTGAATGAAGTGTATAACTCATTTCCAATCGCTCCAGGGTGTTGTTGTAAATTGCATACTTGTATTTTAAGCGACTGATGATCCAACTCGTTTAATTTTTATAGCATTTTAAGTGAAGATGCCGATATTAGAATCGTTGTCTTGCGTGCAAATAATCCCATTTCGGGTTGAAAGCTAATAAAATAGAAATAAATGTAGGTTTAAATAGTAGAAAGGATAAAACTATAATTACAGATTGGTATCAAACTTTGCAACAGGTCTTATGAGTGGTTACCGTCACATCATATAATGCCGAAACCCAGCTGTTATTAATACATTATGCCATAAAGAAACTACGTATGTATTTATAATGTATTATAGCTGTAAATACTGACTAAAATATAGTTCTGTTATTTGTTTCTAGAGATTAGTCTATTTGCTATTAATTGTATAAATATTTGCAATTATAGGAATTTAGCTTCATGTTTTACAGGCTTCACGAAGTCAAAGCCTGAACATGGATTGCATATTGTTGCATCATCACCCTTCGATTTGTTTTCTTTTAAGTGGCTAATGAGGCCCGCTATTACACATGTAACATATCTACATCGATCTTGTTAATTATCAAGTTCAATTATTCAATATAAATGCACTAATCTTTGATCATGAAGCTGGGATGAATTTAGAAACAATATATATATATATATATATATATATCTATATATATATATATATATAGATATATATATATAGATATATATACATAGATATATATATATATACATAGATAGATAGATATATATATATATATATATATATATATATATATATATATATATATATATATATATATATATATATTTATATATATATATATATATTTATATAGATATATATATACATAGATATATATATATATATATATATATATATATATATATATATATATATATATATATATATATATATATATATATATATATATATATATATATATATATAAAAACAATACGGGTGAATACTGGGATGAAAAAGTAAAAAAGTCATGGCCATTTAGCTAAGTTTAAGCGTTGACTGCATAAAGGTGCACACTGCTTAACAATAACATCACATGCTCCTAAAAATGTTCAGTGTCGCAAAGAAGAATGTCTTTATCCTTAAATGAATATTCAGATTGTGAAAATCGAATCATTTTCAACCCAAATAATGATAAAAATGAATGCACTAAAATTGTCTATTTAATCATTAATATCTTGCTGGATTATTACATGTTTTATCCTTAGTTATTTAATTAAATGCACATTAACACTTAAGGATATATTTTATTTGGCTACAAATGTTGTATTTGTTTCCTTTTATAAAATAAAATGTATAGCGCTTGATTTAACTTCTCATAAGAAGGAGAAATATGATTCCTTCTGACCAGATTAACTTTTTTTTCTGTTTTAATTTTTTTGTAAACTGATTGGCAGAAATATGAAACAAAAACATCGCTTTATTAGACGATCTAATAGTTTTCGTTCTGCGATTGTTTTCAAAGTACTGTGTAAAAGCCCTGATTCGTCCTCCCAGGATGGTGTGGGTTAATCTCTTTTTCCATCAGATTAGCCTGGGTCTGATACCATATTGTGTACCTAGGCAAGACACTTTACTTGCCTCAGCACGCCTTCATAAGTTGTTATGCTGTAAATAAATATTACTAAATCAAATTCATGGTACCTATATGTTCTATATATTCCAGACCAGTGCAGTGAATGCATGCTAGTATTCAGCAGTGAAAAAGCATTGAAAACGTTGATATAGTTAGGAGGATGGATGAATGTATACAACTGGTAGAAATATTTGAAACAATAACATCTTTAGTTTAAAATTATAATAGTCTAAAGGTTGAAGTTTTGTGACTAGATATCTGTAATATTGTTAAAGAATGAAAAAGACACTGAAAGACATGGTCCTATATCAAGGTAAGTGAAATGTGACGGAATGACCTTCTATTATAGATCCAGTTGAAAACTATGTAAAATAAAACTTCGATCTAATTTTGAGTAATGAGAACGTTGTACAATGCATGTTTCAGTGTAGATTTATTTACTTTCAGGTTGCTCTTTAAGATACCACATTGTATAGTTTTATATAGGTTTTGTTTACATTTAAATCTAAAGAATAACTCTTGTTTGATAGAGTTTAAGCCATTAGGATTTTCTACACTATGTTAGTATTAAGTTTTAAAACACAAGGCTCTCTTCCTGTAACGTCGTAAGAAAAATGCAGTTTTTGTACTGTTTCGTATCTGATATATTCTAGGTGTGTGTTGGTAGTTTTAATAATTATCAACATTATGTCTACCTGTACTTAATTCACATAATAATAATAATAATAATAATAATAATAATAATAATAATAATAATAATAATAATAATAATAATAATAATAATAATAATAATAATAATAATAATAATAATAATTAACTTTCTTTAACGAGGACATGACATACCCATTTGCCATGTGATTCTCAGGTTTTGTAATTGACTATGTTAAAAACACGCACACACACAACATAAAAAGACTAAACAAAAAACCTGCACATAATCAGATATCGTCACACTCATTCACACATATTTAACGTGAATGACTATGTGTGACTATTCTGAGAAACATACACACATATGAACAATTGTTCTCTACATAGGTAGATACATTTCAGCGTAAGTCGTACGTATTATATATATATATATATATATATATATATATATATATATATATATATATATATATATATATATATATATATATATATATATTTATATATAGATATTTATATATATATATATATATATTTATATATATATATATATATATTTATTTATATATATATATATATATATATATATATATATATATATATATATATATATATATATATATATATATATATACCGGATAAGATCTGGACATATTATTTATGGATATAATGAGAAAGGTTTCTATTCAGAGCCTTTAATATGACATTCCAGTTGGTCAAGAAAGAATTTCTTCAATGGTATTTTTAAAACTGCAAGGGAATTTGAATTACGTATCCCCAGTGGTAAGTCATTCCATCCAGTAGGTGTTAATACAGTAAATGAGCATTTGTACTGATTGGTTTTTGACAACGCAATTTGGAGATCGGTGTTAGTCGTCAACCGGAGATTAAGATCAATAGTTGATGATCTTAATTCAGTTAGGTTAGAGATAAAGTCTCGGGAAAGGCCATTTAAAGACATATATATCATAATTTATTTAAAATAAAGGATATGTATTTTACTGGTAGCCATTGCTGACGTGGAAACAAAACATATAGGGGAGTTACAACAGGACTTTTCAGCATTATTCGGGCTGCTCTTTTCTGGATCTCATCTGTTCTAGACAGATTATAATTAGATATGTTTCCCTCATATGGTACAGACGTAATATATCAGTGACAATATATACGTCAAAGCTATTTTGAGTTAGAAGTAAATCCATGTTAGAAGATAGATGCTGACCTGTTCAGATTTTCATACATTTTGTTTCAGAGATGTGAATATGTTGTTTACTTTGAATGACACCAAACTGATACATTGCTGAGGTCAATTTAAAAAAATTTTTTAATGGAGTCTAGAGATTTGCCAGATAAATGCAATGTTGAGTTGTCAGCGAGAAGATCAGTATTAGTGTGCGCTGGATACAAGGCTAAGTCATTGATAAATATTAGAAAAAGAAGATGCCCTAATATAGATCCTTGTGGAACACCACTTGAGATATGACTCTTGATTCGGAAGTATATTTACCCGTGCAAACAACCTGGTGTCTGTTAGTGGAGATTAGACGTAAACCAGAAAACTTGTAGGCTGAAAGTCTTTTAATGAGCACCGAATAGTCAACCAAATAGAATGTACAATCAATAAAGATTGCGCCAGTATGTTCGCCTGATTTTACTGCTAGTAGCCATTAAGCCGTAAGTTTTGTCAATACAGTTTGACATGAATGATTCTGTCCAAAAGCTGATTGTGTTATATGGAGGAATTGGTACTTCTCAAAATATCTGAAAATATGCTTGCTGGCATGTTTATCAATAATTTTTTTTTAAAACACAGATAGAAAAGATATGTGTCAATAACTGAATAGGTCATTATTTTTATTTCCCTTATAAATTGCAAATTTTTTGGCTATCTCCAATGACTCCGGGAATTTATAGGAAGTGATACTACAGTTAAGATTTCTTTCAACGACTCTGAGATTGATAAAGCCGCTATTTTCAGAGTTTAGGGGTGAATTCCATCTAGACCAGCTGATTTATTAACATATCAACTATATGCGACTTAGTTTGCATTTTCATTACGTATCTGTCCTTTGCTTCCATGTACATATTGCTATTTTAGGTGAACCGGACGTCGCCGTAGAGAAGCCATACGGAAGTTCTTAGGTCTAGTAGTAATGAGGGTTTTGTATTTAAACGTGAAACGAAAATAATGCTCTTTCGAAACGCTGTTCCTCATGTTGATGTAAATCTTGCATCGCACTGAGTGAATGGGTGACTGAATTGCAGAATCGGGATATTAGCCCCTAGTTAGTTCCATCCTTATAGATATGAAAACCATTAAAATGAAGAAAGAAGCCACAAACAAATTGACATTAATTGTGCTTGTCAATTTGCTCCAGAATCTTACATAGCATTGTAATCGACTGGTGTGCCTTTTTCGAATAGCTTCGTTCACAATCAATTAATCAATCAATCAGTCAATAAATCATGAGAGAGAGATTTTCAATTCAGTATTACTATTTCATAAAAGTTTTGACCCAACATCTTCTTTTGTACTAGAATTAAGACATTTTGTTCAGTGGTTTTTAGATAGTTTGTGTGTGTCCGCTTTTCCATGAATCTGGATGCTTGAGAATTTCAGCATTGGTCAGTCATAATGAAGGTGCCAGATTAAAAATTATAACTGAAAAACATCGTAACACGGGTCTAATTTTGCAGATATAATCAGTCGGTTATTTATTTTATACAAAAAATTCCACATTTAAATTACATCCGGCTCATCTGTTATCAGTAGTAATGTATGCGGCAGATTGCTGTAGAAAGCACAATACTATGTCCAGAAGCTATCAAGCTTGCTCAGTACACGATTTGTGCGCGTACATTCTCCATATTTTACCGTCTGTAAAACACTCGAACTCTCTTGTTCAGAGAATATGTCTTCCTTGATAATGAAATTATGCCTCCAGATCAATAGTTCACTCTCCATTTGACTTCGTCATAAATCTGCAAAACGACGATTTAAATTCATTCCTTTACAATGTATTTATGAACATATAATTGGAAGTGATCTCATTACAAAAAAAATGTACATGTAAAGATTAGAAACTAATAATAACATTGGTTTCTTTAGCTATTTAATTATGAAACTAATTTTATGAGTAATCAAGCAGAAAAATCATCAAACACACTTCTTTAAGTTTTGCAAAATTTTAATATCCGCTTGTCAGGAAACATGGTCTATCAAATGAGGGGAGATTAATAGTTTTGATGCAAATAACACTTACTATGTACAGTATTATGATATCAATAATTTTGTGCTGAAATGAGCGTTGTATGCGATCAAATCAATCTTTCTTTGTCCAGGTGATTTAAAAACAGAGACTTGGCTTTAATTTTATTGTGTTGTAAGATTTAAAATAATCCACAGTTTTACATCACAGCCAATTACTCTAGCTAATTACGCTTATACTTTATCTTTATTTTTTTTAATGAATGGAAATTTTAATAGGCAGATATTTGTGGACTTTTAACAGTCAATTCTTTGATTGATTTTTCAATAAAATATATTGTGGATTACTTGAATACATGCGTCATTGAATTTAATTTGATTTAAAATGAAGCATTGATTTTTAAGGAAATAAACATTTCACTGCTTATCTATTTTTTCCGTTTCAATATTTAAGTTGAATTTCTGAATTTATATTCCCTTCAAATACCAAACGTACTGTTGGTCAACAAATGCTAAGTACTTCACTTGGTCTTGATCTAATTTACGTCTTAAATTACCCAGTCAGAGTAAGATTTAGAAACGATAATAACATGATATTAAACTCGATGCCATTGCAATACTTGTTTCCCGATTATGTCACTAGCAGGCGATATTCTGCCAATTTTACCTGGTATGTGCAATCACCACAACGTACCATTTTTTACAAGGCACTCTGAAGCAAAGTTAATTTGTAAATCGCAAATTTAGATACTAACAAAAAGCTTGATTTGCGTTCTTTTTATTTATATAATTTTCGTGAAAGTGTCTTGAGATTCGATGAATTGTTTTCAACTTCCAAACACCATATAATGTCAACGGTAAATCTGCCGTCTGACTACAATTATGATGGCTGATGACGTCATTCTGGAACTGTCGACTGGATGTTGTACATTTTAACTTCCTATATAAAGTCTCAATGCAACAAAATTACGGATCAACGAACAACGAACTGCCAAAAAAAGATGAATCACTTACTTGTAATATTGTATACGTTTTTCAGAGCTGTGGTTCATTGTGTCTGTTTTACGGACAACTAAATGAAATCTGTTAAAATTTGTCTTTTGAAAAGACATACGGATAGTCTGAAATATTTAAACATTGTACTATAATAGAGCTTATCTCTGACGATTACAACAATCACATCTTGATTATCACCATAGCAGGATGCGATTGTATATTTGGGCTTGTACATTAATTGATCAATGGTGTAGTAAAGGTTCAGTTTTCTTTCCCTGTTGTCACAAATAGTCTTTGGAATATGATGAAAATCAGCTCATAACAAGCGTCAATCTACACTGTGTGGACCTCAAATATATACAACCAGTTAATATGTAAGAGATTTTTCGATTAACCAAGCAAATCATCATTGTATAATTTCTAATAGTAAATGCATGTACACAGTCTTGTGGAATAAATCTGAAGTATTTCGAATTAAATAGAAACGGGAAGTTTGACTAAATGTAAAAATCTTTCGAGTTATTTGCTCTGCGGTTTTTCGGACACTACATCAAGTCGGACTCATTCGGATCATTACACCATATATAGACTTGATCTAGCCTCGGTTTGATCAAACACAAGATTTAGTTACTCTCGGCTTGCATTTAATTTATAAGTTCTAAGTGGGAATTAAATTTCAGCCAATCGGCTCGTAATGTCTTTCAAAATTAAAAAATTACAAGATTATTTATTTGTTTGCATATATTGAGACTTCTTGGCTTCCACGCCATGTTTATATCCTTAACAACCTATCATTTTGCTGTGACTCATCTTGTTACAGTTGAGATTAATACTATTGTAAAAAATAAGGTATACGCTTATTGAATTTACGTAATTTTGTTATCTTTTAGTAACTTTTTGTTGATTATGCGAAGTGTGTGTTGGGAAGATATTTCTAAACACGAGTAGATTAGCCAATTTATGGGAGCAGATGCCAAATGTAAATCATGACACCATGAATTAGTTGTAAAATGCCCCTAAACTCCCCGCTAAAAATAGACAAAAGTGAATTCTTAGGATAATTTTAGATTCACATGTTTAGTAATTTGAAATAAGAATAATAATGAATAATTATTTATTAAACATAAATTCGTGATATACGGTGGCATTGGGCCACAGAAGTATTCTTTAAAATCTTTCCTACTTAAATGATGAGCATATATTCGCGTCCACTATTCCTCACAAATTGACACAAAACCCCACCGCAATATATGTGATCTAGTCTTCTCGTGCCTGTTGTCTGAGACTTGATAGTTAGTTCCTTTATATAATATATGTAGCATTTCGAATCTCAAGTGCAAGGTGAGGAAATTATAAATGAAGAATATGTATGCAACAGAACAGATCCGTAAAATCAGATCAATGGAATTTATTGAGATGTAGAACTAGTAGCCGCAGAAAGACGGTCAAAGAGTAAACATTAAAAAATATAATTAAAACCAAGGCAACTAAGAAAGATAATTTTTTATTTTAATGGAAGGATACATGTTATAATATATGAAAGTAAGAATTAAACATATATTTTCGTGTTTTTCTATGTTAGGGTTTTCACTGCGTTACATTCAGAGATTTATATCCCCTTGAACATTGTCCTAAACTTTATTATATACTCAATGTTACATTCTGGTTTGCAATTTAATTCGTATTTTCTTATCACAAACCCAAATTCTAACTACTTGTGCGTCTTCTTTTTGATTTCCGAGCGTAGATATTTCTAATCAAAACTATACAAATCTATTTCTTTCTGAATATCATTCACACGGCAAAGCCAAATTTATATAGAAAGGGTAAAACGTGGCATGTAATAAATACAAAACCACATTAGTGTTTTATACTGAAGAAGAGGGGAAAAAATCCATTGGAAATGACATTTGATTAAGTCTCAGCTTGATGGCCTTGATATGTCAACCTACGCCATATCAAACCTGTTCTTGTCCTAGACTCAAAAGAAACATGCATGTTGTTTTGTGTATTTACCTGGCAAATGTGATACGGTCTATAAAAAATGAGAACTGAACCGAGATAATTACATTGTATTGATGTATTTTAGATAGTATGAGTATGTTCAGTACTAATAATAGATATCATAGATATTTATGTCACTAACATTCGTAAGTTATATACTAAAGGATGTTTCATAATTTAATCTTACAACATTTTGTAAAAAAAAATACGTTTTAAGAAACGTTTAAGAATGACTGCAAATGCGTAAAGTACTTTCTACTAAGAGAAGAATGACATTAGCTGAGACGTTAGGAAAATGTTTCTTTACAACTAAATGTTGTAATGGAAGTTATGACGTATTTTATATTCCGTTTACTGTTTCACTTCTCTGGATTACTGTGAGCAAATGTAATTGATGTGCCGTTCCTGCTTTCAACGTTCTTCTATAAAGTAATAAAATTTAATCGAAAACAAACTGTTATTAAAACCCTGCTATTGTTTGTATAGATATAATTGAACATTGTGCACGTGTTTGTGAATATGTATTTTCCACTGTAATCATCATGACATACAATTTGAAATAAGAAACTAACTAAACATTTTGGCTCGATCCCTCTTCATTTTCAAATCACAGTATTTGACTATTCCATGTACTTCATACGTGAACATGTTATACGTTGCATGCCGAAGTGTGAGATGGATTAAAATGATGAGTAATTTGACTTATTAGATATTGACTTATATCGATTTCAAAATACTTTATATCCGTCATGCCATTAATTGTTTTGTCCTGATACAAACTTCTTTGCAGAAAATGTTCACTTATATTCAGTAAGAAGAAAGTTCAAAGCAAAGAAAAATTTACTCTCGACAAAAGGACGAACTTGCCTGGAGTCCTGAAACCAAAAGAAAGAACACTGTGTTATCAATATGTTAATGAAATACTTATTACATACTGGTACATCTCACTACGTGATTCTATACCAAACCATTCTATCGAACGCATTAGAAGAAAATAGGCTGTCGCTGTTAATCAGTCGTATTTGTTTGATTTTATTTTTTATGTGTTGGCCCTTCTGCCCTCCATGATTTGCAATCCAAATTACATTTGCCTTCATTTTCGCCAAAGACTTGTATTATACATGCCAAATATTCATGACTGATGTCTAAAAATAAAACACTTCACACATAAGCCGCTAGAGGCGATTTAAGGTAGTTACTTGCAACTTAAAAGGGCTCCTTATATTAATTAAACTCCCATAGCAAAACTGCAAAACATCATCATGATACAAAATAAATAATTTTACATTTCTTAATACTCATGTTCTAATCTATCAATACAAAATTGATGCAAGCTACTGACTGAAAAAAACACAATGAAACGCGGTATTTCTTTGATCTCAATGTGTTTGAATCGCCTGTTTTCAGTGCCATTGTCTGTGCTGATGGTTCCAAAGTTAAAGGACAGAAATGGTAACAACACTATTTCTGTTTGGTCCAGTAATATAAAGAATAAGCTCTCAAACTGTTCTTTTTACTAAAATGTAATCTATCACGACCCTCTAACCCATATATACTTGATTTATCTTCAGACCTTTCTAGATTGGTTCCTATGGTAACATAATTAGTAATGTGAGTCATACAGTTATGTATGTGTGTGTGTGTGTATGTGTGTGTGTGTGTGTGTGTGAATTATGAAGCTGACTGAGACTGACAATGAGGCTTGTAAAGTTTTCCTACAGGAGTCCTACAGTTATTTACGTGTGTGTATGTGTGCGTGTGTGTGTGTGTGTGTGTGTGTGAATTATGAAGCTGACTGAAACTGACAATGAGGCTTGTAAAGGTTTCATCATTTTGAGGAGCCAGCACAATATGTGCGCACGCCACTATAATCCAAAATCCAACCCAGATGTCAGCGAATGCTCTAACAGGATTAATATGGGCATTACCAATTAGTTTGTCTTTATAGTCGAATATACACGTTAAGAAAATGTAATAATATATAATGCAACAAGAATGAAAGAATAAAATATGAGATAATGCATATATTTTGCAAGTCCATTTTTGACTGTTTAAATTGTACATCAAATAGTATTGATGACACATTATCCTATTCGTTCTTTTAGTTTCTGATTCACGTTTCTTCTGGACCAAACATATGAGAAGAGTAGTTAAATCTGGCTCTCTGAAAAGCTTCGTTCCTGTCCACAAATAATTGAATCCAATATTACAAATATACATATTATAGGTTGTGGTATATTCATATGCATCTAGACTTTGATTATAAATGTACGGCAAAATAAACAAATCCAAGATTACAATATGTTGAAGGTTCAAAAGGGAGTCAAAATAATTACAAAAGGGAGATACATTTTTACCTATTAAAACATAAATTTCTAACGCACAGAACAGCAGAGCACACAAAGCTTAGCTACTCTCTCTCTCTCTCATATATAAATATATATATATATATATATATATATATATATATATATATATATATATATATATATATATATATATATATATATATATATATATATATATATATATATATAACATAAATTCCTAACGCACAGAACAGCACACGAAGCTTAGCTATTATCTCTCTCTCTCTCTCTCTCTCTCTCTCTCTCTCTCTCTCTCTCTCTCTCTCTCTCTCTCTCTCTCTCTCTCTCTCTCTCTCTCTCTCTCATATGTATATATAAATGACATACATTCCTAACGCACAGAACAGCAGAGCACACGAAGCTTAGTTATTCTCTCTCATATATATATATATATATATATATATATATATATATATATATATATATATATATATATATATATATATATATATATATATATATATATAATTGGGGTATCAGGACATCTCACCCCTGGACGGTCATCTCTGGACTCTCCCCCCGACACCTCCCTCCCCCGGAACTTTCCCCAATGGACTTTTCCCCCATCGTATAGGACTTTCCATCCCCCAGTCATTCACCCCTTTATCTTTATACAACTTATAACTTATATATATATATATATATATATATATATATATATATATATATATATATATATATATATATATATATATATACAGTAACATTAGCTTTGATGTTTTGTATACTCCCATCCCGCATCACCGATAGTGCACAGATAATACTATTGTCTCCTGAAAAATATGCATTATTTGTAAAATATCTACTTTTTTTCTCTCTCTCTCTCTCTCTCTCTCTCTCTCTCTCTCTCTCACACACACACACACACACACACACACACACACACAATCATGGATCTTAAGGGTAGCTTGACACCATATTTGAACTGTCAACATAAATTCACACCAATTTTAAGCAATATTAGTCATAACAAAAATGGGCATTGTTTTTTTTTAATCAATCGCTAGTGCTTTTAATCACTGTATAACAGGAAGTCTCGTTGAAGTATATTGAAGAAGCTTGATTATAACCTTTATTTACTGTGTATATTTGGTATATTTAAGATAAACAATAAAAGTGAACAGAGCTTAAAAAATGTCAGCCTAAATTAAATCAGATCTTCGTTGGACATTTGCCTCAAAAATCAAAGAAGTTGTTCAAAGTCTGTTTTTCGAGAATTGCAAACAGTCGCCGACTTCTACTTCCCTGACACCTCTCTCTCTCTCTCTCTCTCTCTCTCTCTCTCTCTCTCTCTCTCTCTCTCTCTCTCTCTCTCTCTCTCTCTCTCTCTCTCTCTCTCTTGCACACACACACACAAACACACACATACTCATACACAATCATGGATCTTAACAACCAAAGAAGAAGTACAAAGACTGTTCATCGAGAATTGCAAACATAGTCACCGACTTCAACAATAGTGACATCATAGAATACAATTGCTTGCAACATTAACTTTAAACAATACATTTTTTTGTAATATGTGAAAATATTAACTTTGTTTAACACTTACAACTGAAATTTAAGTTTTTATAGTTTATTGGTAAAATGTCATATTAAGTTTTAAGATCATGGGGGGGAAATGACTGGAGGTGGGGGAAGTCCTATTAGATGGGGAAAGTCAAGGGGGAAAATGTCCGGGGGATTATGTCAAAGTAGAAAAGTGTGTTGGGAAAATGTCCGGGGGGAAGGGAAAGAGATGTCATAATTGGAATATAAAAGCAACAAAAACGCCGATAATTCTGTGCCACTAGTTTTGCATTTAAAGTATGCTTCTTCATGCACAAAATGTTCTGAAAAAGAAACGGATCTGTTTGGTTTAGATTTTTAGATGAAAACTTTATGATCGGGAAACATTCAAAAGAAAAACTGAAAAATTCATTGATCATCGAAATCATTTCCAACCGACGATTAACTTTACTTATACTTCGTCTATTAGGCATATTTCATTTCTAGAAATGTAATACAAATATTGATAATAATGTCTATATTCTTTATTTAATGTCATATGTTATGTAAAATTAGTATACCATATAGCCATGCCATAGTACACCGACAATTTAAATCAGATGACTGTTGATTACAAAATTTAAACACATCAAAATGTAAAATAGGGAAAAATATAATTCATTTCACAGAACAATCCTTCATTACTTAATATAAGCCTTATAATTAATAAATATTGGAGTCTCCTAAATTTAGCGAATAAAAATAGAGTGAAAACACTTTACACAAATAAGCCAATTTTTGCTTATAGAAGACCCAAATATTTGCTATTTTTTAATTCGAACTAAACAGACATAAAACTAAAATAAAATAGTTTCGTCATCTAAATGTAACATACATCGGTACTCTCAATGTACAGATGTAAGAGAAAGTACTTTTTTAGCAGCGTCAACACAAAAGAGATATCTTCTCTACATTATAGCATTGTGTATCAACTGGTGTTATTTATTTAATAACTTGTAAAGAGTATAACATGCAATATGTTGGACAAACACCTCAAGAAGTTTCTAAGAGAATGCATAATCATTACTTACATAGAAAAATATATAAAACAATTGTACGGGATCCTAGATTCTCGTATAATA